>PVIH01010692.1:0-73615 GCA_004025045.1 Sigmodon hispidus
CAGTCCATCTATAGGAACACCTGACTCACTCTTGAGGGAGGGGGGACAAAACTGGATTTGGCCGGGAGTGAAGACTGATCCAAGCATTGTTGGGCCAGTGTGACCATAGGACTGTCTGCTCCCTGCCAAGGGAGGGGATGGGGAGTTGCAGAGAAGAAAAATGATCAGATGTGGTGGGAGGGGGAAGAGACCTTCAATATGGATATACAGGGATGGAAAAAAAAAATTCAGAGGGAAAGCTGAACACAAAAAAATATATGTGTAGTAATCTTATTTGCATTTCCACCCTTGATAAGCCATGCTTATGATTATTATCCTCTGTATAGTTATTGTTAACTCTTCGACATTTTTTTTAAAAAAAATTCTTTTTACTGTTTTTTTTTTATAAATACAAAATAAAGAAGAAAAAAACAGTGTTGTTCTTTTCACTTAAAATCATTCTGTATTAAACACCTCACGCCGCTTGGACTGTCTCCAGGGTGTCACACCTACTGCGCTCTTCTTTGTTCCCTCTTTTCTTCCTAGAAATGCTTCAGCTTCCAAATTAAGTTCTCAGTGCACCTCAAACTCTTTTAACGGCAAAAAGTTGTTATGTGTCAAAAGTGGCTGGCAATATGACTTCCAGAAGTATTAGGCATGCTTTCTGATTTTCCTAGGGAGATATTAATGAGACTTTATAAAGAAAGAGTTCATTTCAGGTTGCCACAGCTTTGTCATATGCATACAGTGCCTTCAGCTCTAAGTCAGTCAGCCTCTACCTGGCTCTTGGGCTGTCATTATCTCCCTTACCCATCTCTACTGTGGTATCTGCTGAATTCTACCAGACCTGCTCCTCAGAAACTTGCTCTCACACTCTAAAGGCACCTTCATTAAAAGCTGCAGTATCCCATTGATTAGCTGTTCTTCGAAGAACTTGTGACTAAGCAAGCTGTATGTAGCACGCATTTCTGTGTCCCTGCAGGGCTCCTGGTCCTTGCCTTGCTTTTTCTCATGTTTTCACTTCCCATGGTCCCTCAAGTGTCCCCCACCCCCACATATATGCTTGCTATCAGTTTTCCTGGAGTCATCGGGCAGTAACTATTCTTGTTGGTTGAGTCTGCACCTTGAACTGTCTCTCAGCCCGATCATCACACGTCCTGCATCAGTTAGTACTTGACTGGATTCTTCTTTCAATGGAATTATTGAAAACAATATTCCCTGTTCTGATCCTTGCCTTTCCCAGAGCCAGGCAGCCTTCCCTTCTTCCAATTCAATATGTTTTACCCTATACTAATAACACTTGGTACAACATACTTGAATATAGGGGTTTGATAGCTCTGCCATTGTCATATCTGATACTCTTCTGACATTTACCTAAGAACTTGATTCTTAGGGAACTGCCAGCCTTGAACATGGCTTGATGGTTTTATGGCAAACTTTATGTACACTCAGAATCTAAAGGAACTCTACCATTTTCACTTTATAGAAATACCAAGGCAGTAAATACAGTCACCATTTCTTTAGTAATGTGCCAAAATGCATCCTAGGGGAGATGATATCTTTTACTAGGGATCAACAAACTATAGTTCAAGATATATCCTACCACTGTTTTTATAAATAAAGTTTTATTTGAACACAGTCATGATCATTCATTTATGTTGCTTATGCCTGTTTTCATGATATAACAGCAAGGTTGAGTAGGTATGGCAGGGTTCTATTAGCTGCTTTTCTCCTTTGTTTAACCGAATACCAGAAAAGAAGTAAGTCAAGAGAGGTGAGAATTATTTTGAATGACAGTTCGAGGCTAAAGTTCATCAAGACAGCAGCCATAAGACTGTCATTATGTCCCCACTTCTTTTAGTTAAAACTTTCCCATGAAGACTGTACAGATCTCCCCAAAACAACAACAACAACAACAACAACAACAACAGCACCAGCACCAACACCACTTTCTTGAAGCCAAGTAACCAAACACAAGCCTACAGTTGATGGTTCACATACACATTCTACCAGCATTTCTCACGCTGACAATATTTACATCTGGCCCTTCACACAAAAAGCCCTACTATCTCTTGCTTCTCCCAACACTTCATCTTTCTGCTTGATCCTAAACAGACTCCAGCCTAATAGATTAGGACCAGGTAGTCAGGTACCAACTCCAAATTACTTTCAGCCCCCAAAGATGAAACATCTTTTCAGACTAGTGTGGTTTGAATGAGGATAAGCAAACACAAACTTAAGCTTTATAATTTCCAAAAGATTTTTTTAAGCAACCAAGTGAAGGATAAATGAGATAAATTTTTAATAGTTACTGTAGTCTAATATCTATTCAGGGATATCAGGTCCCTTCTTAGTGGATAGTTTTCTAAGAGTCCGTGTGCTCTAATCATACCCTACTGTCAGGTAAATCCAGCTTTACTGGATTGGGAAAAAAAAAAGAGTCCAATTGATTTGATGTCATCCCATTAGTTAAACTATTACAGAGATGTGCTCATGAATGTTTATGTCAACATGGTTTGCAATAGAAAATATAATTTTTTTCTTAACCTCCTTGTTAAATTGAGGTATATAGAAGGAAACAAAAATTTCCCATAAAAATCAAATGATGAATTGGCTGACAGTTAATGCCACAGTCATTTTACATAGGTACACACACAACTCCTGCCATTTAAAGTAGCAGGAGGAAGGGATTTGACACCCTGTGAAGCTATTTTATTTTTTCCTCTGTACTGATTAAAATACAGGAGTCATCACTGTCAATGAGCAGAGCCCATCACTGCTTTTATCAAATGCAAGGAGGTGTAAACACAAACTGTTAAACAGAAGTGAAAGATCATGACTCACTGTCTAACAGTGAAGCTATTAAACATAATCAAAGACCTCGGTGAGCTCACGCTGCCTCTCAACACATTGCTAAAGAATCCTCTCCCTCGAAAAACTGGGACAAAATGTCACAAGCTTCCAAATGTTGTTAGAAAAGCTTCCTTTACTCATTTAAAACACCTTCCAGAAAAGATTTACTTACCATGTCATAAATCACATTGCTTTCAATCTGGACACCGGGCTTCTCAAAATGTAAGCAATAACGGATTAAAAGGACATTATCGTCTGAAGTCTTAGGACACTTGTTGCTGATTAAAATATGCAGTCCATTGAATGGACAAAGCTTTGCAAATGTTAACAACAAAGTCAATATTTGTTGTCTTTTCGAATCCAAAGTCGGTGATTTGTTACCAGGAAGTCAGTTGGACTATGATGTAAGGTACATGGTTCTATATTGAGAAGTGAAAATCCAGCTCATGGAACAGGATTCTGCCATCTTGAGTGAAAGGAACAGATGGCTGGGTGTGCTGGGTGTATGTGTGCAAGAGAACAGATGTGGCAATCCCCAAGTTCCCTAAGTGTTACCTGAAAGAGCTTAGAGATGTTTTTTTTTGCTCAATCATCTTTCAAGATATGCTTGCTCAATGCTAAAGCCTTCTAAAACACCTGTCTGAACCAAAGGATGATTAATCATACACATTTTATTAAAATCTTAATCATGACAATTTGAAAGGTGAACTTATCTCCGAATGCTACCTCTTGGCCAGCCAAATGAAAACGGGTACAATTTAGCTCTATCTGTATTGTGTTTTGAAACATTTACTTTAGATCTCAGGTTCTGGTGACATCTGCTTCTGCTCGAGTTTCTGTGTCCACTCAGCATAGAGTCTGGAATACTGTGATTGCTTAATATGTGCATGAATGACTAAAAAGAAAATTATTCTTTTCACTTGCTGTTGAGCAGTTAGGAACGTAAAGATACAGATGATATTCTTCCTAGGGAAGGTTTGTTTGCCTGTCAATATTCTCTTAGACCAGTAGCTTTCAACCTTCCTGATGCTGTGACCCTTTAATATAGTTCCTCGTGGTGTTGTGAGTCCCAACCATAAAGATTATTTTGTTGCTACTTTATAACTGTCATTTTGCTACATTTTGCTACCTCTCTCTCCCTAGACCACGTTCCCTTCAAGCCTGCCAAACAGTGTCCCTCCCGTAGAGCTGCCCTACAGTTCCAGACCCTGCCCCTGAGGAAGTTTGCCAAAAGTCAATCCCTTCCCAGGGCTGCCCAAGATACTCAAGGCCAGGAAGCCATAATGCCATGTGACTCTCCCTCTGCTGTTTCAAGAGTCACCCAGGATTGATTTGCTCTGTATCCATTAAACTTGGGTATTTTTATAATTTGGTTTGATTTGCTCTGATTTAGATTGTTGCGGCATGGCAGAGGCTGGTCAGGGTGCAGAAACCTACTATTATGAATCCTAGTGTCAATATCTGATATGCCACACCAAGGAGGCTGTGACCCATAGATTGAGAACCACTGTCTTTGCCCAGAAAATCTGACCTCATTCCCCTTTTTCATAAAACACTCCATAAGAGTAAATCTCAATATTTGAAATGAAGACATGTAGGTTAAAGGAAGAGCTAAATATGCCACTAGATGGTGAGATACATGTGGTGATGTGTGATTCAAAAACTCACAAGAAACTTAATAGAACACAAGTCAAAAAAAGAGGAAAAGTATATACTGTGCTCAGATCACAAAGCTTAGATTCTTAGTAATCATGTCATCTGCTACATCAGCTCAGGCCAGTGCTCTATCCTCTACAGTTGGACAATTCTCACTGGTCAAGTCTCCTAAAGCAAGGAGGGATCCTCATCTCAGAGAAATGTCAAGGCTACTCAAATACTGGCTTTGAGACTTTGTTAATCTTGAGAAGTTTTAGTAGATCTTGGAGCAAACTCTTCAGCAGTGTGTGTGTGTGTGTGTGTGTGTGTGTGTGTGTGTACACATACATACATAATACATATATACATATATGGTGTGTGTATATGTCATCTGTGTGGATATTAACATCTTTTCTTAGGTCATTGAGATGAGAGTACCTACCTTTTCCAATTGCCAGCCTTAATGATGATGGCTGAAAGGTTATTCACAACTAAAGGGCTGAATACTCAAAAAACTATCTATACACAGTGATTCATTTGTACTTTCCAGAGATCCCACATCAAACCCTTTACAGCTATTGCATTTATTGTTTTATTTTATTCTTACATTTCTTTAGGATCTTTAGAAACAGCTCTTTTGTATTTTTTATCCATTGTATTCCCAGAACACTGACAGTGAAATTGGAAAATATGTAAACAGAGAAAATGTGAGTGTATGTGGATATATCCAATTCTAGTTTGGAAAATGAACATTTAACTGGCAGCTTGAAGTATGATTTCTGATAAGTTTTGTGCTTACATTTAATAGTCAGGTTCAGAATTACCCATGAATTTTAAAGTCCTAAAATATAATTAGCAGCACTTAGTATGCCCCTGACACTTCTATGGTTTTGATTGTCGGTAAGTTAATTTCTATGAGTTTTCTCTACTCTTTGCAACTCTTCTATAATGAGATCTAGGAAGAAATTGTGCAGAACACTATGTCCTCTGGGTTAGACTCATAGAGTATTTTTTTGTGAATTTGTTTTGTTCATTTAAAAAAATCCCTCAGTAATAAAGTCAAGAGAAAAGAAGAATTAGATGAGTTTCTTGTCAGCCTCCTGGCCTCAACTGTCCTAACTTTCTTCTTCTCTGCAACCATTAGCTTCCTCCTGTTCTCCAGATGACCAGTGGCCCCATTCAGTGATGTATCTCACACTGCACCTTTGGATTCCCCACATTCACTCTAAGCCCAGTTCTTTTGAAAAATAGCTCAACATCAATGGCTTGCAGGATATTAAGCAGGGTCATAGGCTAAGATATTTTCTACTCAAGAGGGATTTGCATTTTAGTAAGAGGCAGTGCCTCGACGCAAAGGGAGAAACTGATGTTATAGGCTTTAAGTCTTCAGGAAAGTAAGCAAGGGTCAAAAAGCCTTCTAACACCATTGCATTGACTCCTAAGAGCTCTTACAATGCTACTCACTTATCAGCATGAGCAAACAAGACATTATTTAGAAATAAGCCCTACATGCTGCTATTAACACATGCTGAACACATACAAAAAGAGAGAGAAGTCAAGACAGTTGGAAGTTATTCCTGTATATGTGTGAGGCAAGTGAAGCATGGGAAATGAAGCAAGATGACAGGAAGAGCATCAGAAACACAGAGGACAAACAGATTACCTGTTTAATCTTAATGGTACTACAGTAAATTACTAGATATATAGAGAGTATATGTGTTCAATAACCTTTCTGAGGTCGTATTATATATACTCATTTACTTGGTCTATAAAATTTGTAGGAAAGAAGTTTAAAAATACACAAGAAACTAAAGGTTTATAGTACACTGAAATAGATAACACTGAAATAAAAATAATATAATTTAAAAATTATAGCTTAAGTCTGTATATAATAAAGAATATTAAGCTTTACAAACATACTTGATACAGAACTATGTTCTTGTACACTGTAAATATTTGTCATTCCTATTAGTTTAATAAAATTCTGATTAGTCAAGAAGCTGGACAGGAAATAGAGGTGGGGCAAGAATAGGAGTATTCTGGGAAGCAGAAGAGCAGAGCGACAGAGGACATTGAGACACAGAAGTGGGATGAGAATGCTGCACTGAGCAAAAAGGTACCAAGCTGTGTGGATAAACATAAATAGAAATATGGGTTAACTTAAAGAATAAGAGTTATCAAGTAATAAACATGAGCCATAGACCAAACAGCTTGTAATGAATATAATCCTTTGTGATTATTTGGGACCAAGCAGCTATGGTTAGGTCTGGACCCTGGGAAAATAGGCCAGACCAGAGACCTTCAACTACACATACCTTTGTGATTTTAACCAAATTATTATTAATTGAAGTGTGTAGCTATTGCTAAGAATAGTAGAATAAGGACTGTGGTCAAATTTTTTAACAATAAGAAGCTAACAAGTCAATTTGTTCCACAGAAGAGCAATTCAGGTACAAAATGATGAACTTCAGACTTTCTTTTATCTTTTGTTTCTTTGAGAACAGTAAATTACCACCTCATAGAACATGGTGCTGGCCTTTGACTCAGTCATGTGTACCACATTGCAGAGGAGAGGCAATGCTTGGAAAGGCTTGTGAGATTACACATCACATAAATCAATCCTCTTGCCCCCGCTGGGGAGGAGATAAGGAGATGGGGAGAAGAGAGAGTCATAGGGAGGGGTGGGAGGGGGACGGAGTTTGAACAAGGGGATACATGGATAAAAAAATGAGACTTTATTCATAATAAAAAAGAAAAGAAAAATGTTTTAAAAGAAAAAAAAAGAAAAGAAAAATATGGGTCCACAGATAGGGAGACATAATATACAGCAACAGAATAAATGTGCAGAAACTCAATCCCAACGATGGACATATTAGGATACCAAAATATTTAGTAACCCTGAAAATTCCTAGATAGAGTATATAGAAAGGTAGAGGATGAAAAACTGACAGTAAAGTTTTTAAAACACCAATGGCTCCTCCTGGTCAGTTAATTATGATGTCAAAGTGCTTTGAAAAAACAATTTCATGTCAACATTATAAGCTGAGGAGAGTTTTACAAAACAGAACAATAAAACATGGCTTTTAGAATCATCACTAGAGACTACAGAAGTTTTACCTTTTTAGAAGAGAATAATGTTCTTAACAGAGAATTTCAAATGTAAGAAAAAACAATGGGGAAAGATCAATTACCAAGAGAAAAATGAACATTGTTTATAAAAACATGTACTCACGTATAACTCAGGAAATTAAGGACAAACAGCATCATATAAATGTTAGAAAGGGACCATGACAAGATGAACATGTAATCATGTCTAACTCAAGGAATCAAAGACAAATACATCATATAATTGATAGTAAAGTGCTGTGGCCAGATCCTTGTGTTCTTCTTCTAGGGTAGGATTAACGCACTAAATGACATTAGACTTCATGGTTACATACATGATAAAATGTCTAAGGCAAATCAAAATGCTAAAAAGTAGAATTATTCTTAAGACAATATATTACAAGATAAGAAAGATAATTCTAAGCAAGATAAATGCATTTAAAGGAATGCCAACAAATAAGATCTTTTTCTATGAAGAAGTACAAAATTGTGATGTGATCAAGAAAAAAAGGAAGATACAGATAAGAGATAGTTGTAATATAACAAATACCAGAAGTATGTGTGTGTGTCAGACTAATGACAGTAATCTATAAGTTTGACAAAATGGGTAGACAATATACTCTTACTAAATATATATTTAAAATATATAAAAGTAAATGAATTCCATAATTGTAAAGGCATTTCAGCTAAATAAATAGGAAGGAAGCAAAACCATTATATCTTAAAAGGGAAGAAATAGTATTATGTAGATAAAAAGTTTCATTAGTGTCAAGGGACATTCAAATTAATGCTACCATAATAGACATCTTAGTGTTTTCCTATTTGCTAAAAACAGAAGAAGTCTGAGAGTACTAAATGCTGATGAGCTGAGAAATATGGTATACTACTTTATAAATTTTAAAGTTTTAAACCAGAATGCCCATCTAGTTCTTTTCCTAGATATATCCAGGAAATTCTTTATTTCCCCAGAACATGTGACATACTATAATGTTAATCAGCAGGATTTTAGATGAAAGAGTATGTTCACACTAGAATCTTAGTAGAAATGAGCCAATCATAGCTATCATGTACATAAACATGTCTTTTTTTTTATCAGATTATGATTGTCACATATTAGCATAAAGTACCAAATCAAAACAACAACCCAGCAACACATTCAGGGGTATAGATATGACACATTTTTAATAAATATCAAATAAATACTAAAACAACACTTCTTATTATAGGCCTGAAAAATCTGAGTAAAAAGAAGCAGAATTGAGGAGAAGAAGCAAAGTATATGATATAATTGTATAGACTGACATGGTTCTTTAAGTTAGGCAGTTGTTTCTAGAATGGTAATGTTATTCAAAGTTTATATAGATGCTCGAAATACCCTTTTATACAGTCATGTATTCTGGAATACAAGATTGATGTGCTGGCTAGTTTCTTGTCAATTTGGCACAAACTAGCATCATGTGAGAGGAAGAAATATCTACTAAGAAAATGCCTTCAAAAGATAAGGCTATCAGAAATCCTGTATGGCATTTTCTTAAATGGTGCTTTATATGATATGTCTCATTGTGGGTGGGGCCACTCCTGGGCTGGTGGTATTGGTTTTATAAGGAAGCAGGTTTAGGAAGCCATGAGTAGCAAGTCTATAAACATCAATCCTCCATGGTTTCTGCACCAGATCCTGCCTCCAGTTTCATGCCCTGTTTGAGTTTCTGCCCTCACAGCTTTTGAAGAAGAACTGTAATAAGAGTAAGTAAAATAAACTCTTTCTTCCCCAAGAAGCTTTGGGACATAGTTTTCATCACATTAGTAACCCTAACTAAGACAATTGACATACAATTATGTAATTGATGTGATGACAATTTTCAAAAGTATTATCAGATAACTTCCATAAGTAGACTGGAGCTCAGGGGTAACGTACTATGGCAGGCCATCATTCTGCAAAGTCAGAGCAGGTTGCCTTCCCTCACTGTGTGCCTCACACCCATTGTGGACACTATTGCCTTACTCTCTTTTAATGAACATACACGTTTTATTGTGGCTTTTATTAACCTCTATCTTTAACTTTCATTCCTTTCCTTTTCTTAGATGGTGTCCCATGATAAGACTTCAGATCTGGTAGGATTCAGTGGATTTTGTTTCCCAGTTGAGGACATACAGCCCCAGCATTGCTGTCCATGTTATACAACTTGTACCTATATTATAATTTACTCCACACTCATTGGTTGGAAATTACTGATCTGTAATGATGAAACAAAGGTTTTCACTTCACAGTGGCTAAAGAATACCCTTAAGACAAATATTGACAGCTACAAGTACTTCATTAGAAAACAAGAGTTTAAAACAATCCATTAAGGAAGTGTGGGTAATTTATTGTGATTATACAATGAGAGGTGACACCCCTTGCTTAGCCATCTTTAACTTTCAGTCATCCATGAAGAAAGCCTGGAGCCTCATGAGCCCTTCCCACTTCCATGAGGAAGCATTGCTGGAATGAATCTTGTGAAGGTCATGTGCAGGTAACTTCAGCTTCAGTGAGCAAAGAACCTTCCAAGCATGCTCAAACAAATATCCCAATGTAGCTCAGTGAGTCACATGCACAAATGAAGTAAGGGGATGACTGGTTGGAAAGAAAAGTTTCAAAATAAGGCAAAAGGAGCTGAGATGGAGGAGTAGAAACTGGTAAGGATAAAACTATTATAAATGGTCATAAAACTATCAATGAATAAAATTAGATAAATGTAAAAGCTAAAAAAAATCCTGTTTCTACCGCTGTAATAAAGCAAGCTTTCACTAATTCCTAAATTGAAGGTGGAAAGTCAGATGTCCAGAAGAACACTGGTAAATTAAGCTGTTGTAGTAAAATATTTTAGAGTCATTCAGATTCATTAGTCATGAGTCTCTTTTTGGATGTACTAGGTAGAGAGATATCCCCACCTCAATAAAGACAAACATATGATCTGCTATATATCATTAATTGTTTTGTGGCATATCATTTTCCTGATCCCATTATGTGCCTTCATCTAGTCCCAATACGTTTCCAAGTAGCTTTAAAATAGTAAACCATTAAATACGTCCACTGCCAACATTATAATAGCTAGATAGCACTACTCTTTCATTGTAATCAAATTTTTGACTTTTCATTTGATCAAAAAGAAACATTCTTTTGAAGTTGTTTTTTTTTTTCCTGCAACAAATATGCTTCAAGGCACAATGATACTGCTATGGTTTTGGCTGAGTCTCCCTTAAGCATTAAATTCTTGGTCTCCAGGCTATGTTAGTAAAAGGTGATAGAGTATTTACTTTTTTGCTTTTCCTATGAGATTTCTTTGAGGGCATAAATAATCATCTTAACCACATTTGGCTCCCTAGCCTTGCACTTAACATATTTGTAGTACATGTTTGTTGAAGAAATGAATCTAATTTATTTGAATATGTATGACTGCAAGTTATCCAACACCTGACTTACATTGATACAACTAATAGATGTATTGATTCAGAAGGAAATCTTGGTTCCGCTACCTTACTGCATATTTAAATAGCCACATTTTCTTTTTTCTTTGTGCCTCTGTGCTTTACCTTTACAGTATCAGCTCATCTATGTAAACAGTCTGACTGCTAACAGCTAAGGGATACAGAGGCCCTGGTCTATGTAACAGTGAGATATAATCCCAAACACAACCCCAAATGCACCCTTGAAAAAACACAATGGTTTCTTTTCAAAACTGTTCTCAATGTTTTGCTTGGGCCATGCCATGGATTTATCTCTGAATCAACAGCATCTGGAACAAGGGCAGGAGAGAGACCCTTCTGTAGACTGATGGAATCATCATGTCATTCATATGAGGTGGTGAATGGAACTTGAGAGTCCATTGTATTTCACATCATGAGAATAAGGTAAGACTATCTGTGTAGCAAGGGTGAGGTTCCCACTTGAAAGCCAGACTATTATAATATCATGATCAAAGACTTGAAATATGCTGGAGGGTCTGTGAGCTATTTGTAGAAATTATATGACTTGCTAATTTATATTAATATTTAATGCTTAAGTATTTATATAAATATGACTTTCATCTTTTTCCCTTGCCAATGTCCAAATAACTATTTTAAAAAGATATTTGTACTCTCGACTTTCATTGAAACCTATCCATGGGACCACTTCTATAATACATTTACAAAGCTATTCTTTATCATTCTGTAATCATAGCATTTTGCTTGTCACATTTCATTAAAAGAGAGTTTAAAACTAAAAATTTGCTGACTTGTCCCAAGTTGAATAGGACCCAATGTGCAGCTTCACAAGTTTCATCAGTAAAACAGCTTTAGAGTGAAGTAAACTTATTAAAATAGACTACCTCACTATTCAATATTTCCTTCATTCTATAAATGCAGATAATGTCCAACTGATAAGGGTTTAGCTTAGAATTCCTCAACTATATAATGGCATACAATTTAAACCCATTTAGGAGAAACCATAGTTTTGAATTTTGGTATTCTTTTGGGATAAAAATATGTGGTTTAAGAGTCTCTCATAATGCAGAGAAAGAGAGCTGTGGTGTTCAGTAAGCCACATAGTCAAGATGGCTACCAACTGATCCTCTCTGCTGAACTCTATTGTAAGCTGTGAGGGTGAATGGTAATGTGTGTATTGAATACCTTTTAGATTTATGAACTGATGTGTGCAACTTACAGTGGAGTTATTTAGTTGGAACCAAATTGCAAGTTGAAAAGATCTGTACTTATTGATCCACTTTGGGCTAATCTTCAAAATTAAGGGAAATCTGTAGTCTAGTGATATGGAGGCTGATAAATGAAAACAGACAAGAGAAAATACTCTGAGAAGATAAATTAGTCTAACCTTCAAAAGGGGCAAGCTAAATTCTAAATACATAGAAAATAGGTAGTTGATGAGAATAATTTCCTATACTTGTTAAGGAGTATCTAGTTATACTTTTTAAAATGCAGGAAACAGTGGTGGTATTAGACCACAGTTCTTTATATGGCAGCCTCCAAAAACAGTCTTTGATATTATGACTGTGGACAAATGTCTCTTGATTCTTATCCTCACTCACCTTCCCTCAACCTCTTCTTTGACCCAAGTATGTTACTACATTTAACATGTATGCGTGGTATCTTTTGTGCTAGAGACTAATTCTGCAAGTCTGGGAGTCATTTGGAAATCACAATTTAAAAATGAATGTTGCTGGGAAAAAGCTAAGATCAACAATTTTATTAAAAGTATCTGCCTATTTCACAGAGTATGGGTTAGATACATGGATAAATTTTTTTCTATGCACTCTGGGTTGTTATTAGCTTAGAAAGTTGAAAGGATAAATCTCATCTTGAGCAAGAAGGGTGTGGGGGTTGGAATCTAGACTGAAGTTAATCTCTGTGAAATTGAAAAGCACAGTAAAATAGCATCGGGAGACAGAACATTTCAAGGCTGTTCATAAGGGAATGGATGTTTCTGCTGCTGTCTTTGTAGTTGTATGTTTCAATTGAGAACCATCAGGGAGAGCTTGAAAAGATACTGCATGTTAGCAAACAGAAGATTTCAAGGATGCATGAAGTTTATAACCCAGTTGTTTCTTGTTTTCAAATATAGATAACACTTAGTACCAAAATGGAAATTACATAACCCAACAGGTAAAAACTGTGTAGTTCTTTTGAAAGGAGACAAAATCCGAGGAGCTGTTTGACATCTGAGATGGAGATGTGTTGTGGTCTGAGTAGCATGCTCAACAACTCTTGTGTTTGGGTTTCTATATACACATGGTTCATACAGAAGATGTTAGTAGTATTTATCTAAAGAGGAACAAATATAGCAAGAATGTGACTGTGATGACCTCTGAAAACATTGTGATGTTCATTTGGGCAAAGATCACTTCAATACAAACTGAAGTTGTAAGTGATTCTGTCTCCTGGGTCTTTGCTAAATGGGTTATACCTTCTCTTTGTGTTTATCATTAAGAGCAATGTAACTGCATTTTATAAATGAACTTGATCTTTCAATTAATTAACTCAAATACTTTACTCATCGACCCACTCTATAGATAGCTGCACAATGACATTTAGCCAAGAAAGATTCTTTATTAATTAGGACTTTTACCTCTCAAACTTGAAATATTCCCTATGACTTTTATGGATTTTTCTGTTAAAAATATTTTCTTATGAGCTATCCTATTAATTCCTGCAAGTATTTTCCTATAGTTCTATGTCTATCATTTTAGAACCCTGTTGTAGAACTGAAAGTCTGGCGATGTTGTTGGATCCACACAGTCATGTCTCACTGACTTTTTCTCTTAGGAGGTTGTCTTAGCTACTTTTCTCTTGCTGTGATAAGATACCATAAACAAGGCAACTCAAAAACAAAACAAATAAACAAACAGACAAACAAAAAAACCCAAATTTCAGCCAGTTCACTAGGGTTCAAGGTTCCAGAGGGTTAGAGTTCATGGTCATCATGGTAGGGAGCTTGGTCCTAGGTAGGTGGGCATGACACTGAAGCAGTAATTGAGAGCTTATGTCTGGATCCACAGACAGGTAGGAGGAAGGGAGGGGGAACATGGGTTGTTGAAGCCTCAAAGAAGTCCGTTTTTTAGTAACCCATCTCCTCCAACATGCCGTACTTCCTAATTAAGTTTTTCTCAACCTATGGGTAGTGAACTATGCAGGCCAAACAACCCTTTCACAGCGGCTCCCAAGACCACCAGGAAACATAGATATTTACATTATGATTCATAACAGTAGCAAAATTAGTTATATAATAGCAATGAAATAATTTTATGGTTGGGCTCACCAAAACATGTAAAACTGTATTAAAGGATTATAACATTAGGAAGGTTGAGAACCAGTAGGAAAGACCTAGTCCTTCTCAAATGGTTCCATTAACTGGGAACCAGGCATGCAAATCCATAAGCCCCTGGAGGTCATTCTCAGTCATATTACCCACAGAGCTTCCCCAGGTAGAGAAGAGAAAATAAGGGCTGTTTCTGCCTAAGAAATCTTAGCATATTATTTTAGGGTGTTGTAATCATGAAACATTTATGTATTGACTCTTGGATCTGGGAAAGGCCTTTAGTTTAACATAAATATTTCCATATTTAAATTAAATTTCTTTCCTACAATACCTGCCTAGTGGGTTTTTGTTTTTGTTTTTTTTTAATGGCCTAAACTAGAAACACCACAGATGGGTTAAATCTAAGTTACATTGGATTGCACTAACAGAAAATTCAGTTTCATCCTCATCTCAAAAGTCTCTTCTAATGGCTCTAGTTCCCTGGAGTCCTGAGGAATAGATCATAGAAACAGTCTGTTAAAGATTCTTGGAGACAGTCTCTTACAGGGCCCTCCTTTCTCTAGCTGTTTTCACTTCCTCCAGTACAGCTCTTCACATATATTAAGACAGTTCAGAAGTGAGCCTTTTATTCTCCAGGTGGAGTATTGTGAGCCACCAAGAGCCTTTTTTAATGGAAGTTCTTGGGAGCCATCCACCATGTAGGTTGTTCTTTTTCTAATCATATTCCAGGGTGGGTTTTTTTTGGTATCTTTTTAAAATTGTAATATCCAGGGTTGAAATAGTGCATATAGTCCTTCCCTACTGGCACTGATTTTCAATTCTGTTTCCTCTGAAGATACTCATTTGAGCAGCCATCAATTCACTGACTACCATCTCAGAGCTCAAGCTTTGCAGACAAGTTATCTGAATTTGGTGGGGAGTTTGTCTTTACTGATACACCTTGGGAAATATAACTGATGTTATTTTGCATATTTAATAGGTCTTACATACTACTAGCCTGTTCATCAACCTGCCAGACTGCCTGGCACAAGGTACTCACACAGCAAAGGTAAGAACCTTTGACCCCATACTCTCTTTCATGTTTTTAAAACTGGCTTTGTGAAGACAACTAAGTCTAAAGAGTTAAAGATGAAAATAACTTGAAAAAAAAGTGTTTCATCTGTGTTCTCTAGGAGCAGTCTCAACAAAGGAAAAATAGCCATTATTAATTGCTGCTGGAAAAGGAATTTATTACAGTGAGTTCACTGGTTGAACTCTGTGGAGTCCTAACATCTCAAGTTTATTTCAGCTGAGTTTCTGCAATCTTTTGAATTTATGAATCTAGCTCAATAGCAGTCTAATTCTACATGAGTGATGGAGCTTATTACACTGCTGGCCTTGCAATTTTCAGACCATACTTTTCTTCTCCAGTCCATTGCCATCTTGTGCTCTAATTCATTCAGAAGGGTTGTTGTGTGTTGCCATGAAGACAAGATAACTAGATGGGCACCTTAAGTTGTCTTTTCACATAGCTGTGTCTTGGATCCCATTGGCATGTTATTTCTGTACTGACTGACCCAGAAATTTTGTTATATGTAAACACAAATGTCAGTTTCTTAATGAAGTGTTAACAATGTTTTTTGTATGTGTGTGCTGAGTTTCCTTTCTGAATGTATCAAGAGACATATTTACATAGCAAAAATGGGAATTTAGAGTTGACACTGTAGGATAAGCAGTCAGTTGGCGATAGTTCAAATTCTAGAGTTTTCAATGCAGTAGCTTTTTTATTAAGACATATCAATCAGCAATACTCTTGTCTCTGCCTTCATAGTGTGGAGGTTACAAGCAAACACATTTTTATGTGCATGATACAATTTGAACGCAGGTTCTCACAGTCGTGCAGCAACAGAGCTTACTCACTTACCCATGAGATTATCACTTCACTAACTCTCTTATATCTTTCAAAAAGGATAGTTATATGAATAATTATGACAGTTTATCTAAGGTACTTTAAGCAGTCTGAGGATTCAATGGTCATCATGTACTATTTATTTTCATATCTTTAACCACTTTTCCCATTCTTTACTGATATATATCATATATACATATCATATATGCAATACCTCTTTATATATATATGCAATACCTCTCTACATAACATATATGTAAGATGTACTTGGCTTGCCTATTTTGCAATGTGCTCTGAGCCTTTTAGAAACGTTTCTCAGATATATGCATTCTCTGCTACAATAGCTAGGAAGGAAGGAAAGACAGATGGAGCTTTCCACTCTCATTGCTCTTGCTCTGTGGTTGGCCCATTGAGACGTTCAGCTACTATAGGAACAAGAGGACTCTAAAAAGTCCACTGGAATTTCATCTTACCAAATGCTGGAGTTAGCAGAGACCCAGGAAACATATTAAAAAGGCATGGATCTCAGATTTATTGGCAAGTACAAAGTAATAAAAAAGCAAAATTTGATATAACCAGAGGCTTTTCACGCTGTCATTTTTCACCTTTGCCATATTCTTTGTAGCTGGTCTCAGCTATTTCTCAGTATGGCTTTGGAAATCGGAAAGGGGATTGAATGCCTTACTTGAGCATGCTTTCACTTGGCTCAGGCTGATTTATATTTAAGATTGTATTCCTTCCTCCAGAGACAGTTGGGCTATTGTTAGAGTGATTGTTTAAAAATATAAAACCATGCACAAATCCAGTTACTTGAATGGAGTGAGATGCTGGCAGCCCAAGCAAAGTGGAAGGGGAAATAAAATACTAGATGTGTTAAAAATGAGAGAGAGGCAGAAAAATGACAATCATGAGTGGGGTATTTGAAGAAAACTGGAAATCAAACAAAGATGGATAGGATATATATATATATATATATATATATATATTATACACACACACACACACACACACACACACACACACACACACACACACGGAAATCTGGAGGAATGAGAGATTCAGATAAGATGTGATTTTTAAAAAGCCAGCTGACTTTAAGCATGTCTTTTTTTTTTTAATCCCCTACTTTGCATCATCTATTTGATCTTTGGATTTAGCAGACATGCATTCCAGGAATTATCTTCGGGAAATAGATTGTTACAAAGTTATTTATAAAGGAACTTCTTATGAGAACTTTATTCTCTGTTCTTTCCCATCCACATATGAGAACTTTAAAACCATGACCACATCGCTACCGAGACGCTCTTTAGATCTTTGTGTGCCTCAGGTAAAATGGATTATGCTCCTAGTCTCTTGGCCAAAGAGTCATGTAGTATGTAGAACTCTTCCTCATTCATATTTTGCGTCTGCGTTGTCTAGGAAATGTTCCCAGGCATTCAGGCCATGTTCACAGCAACTGAAAATTTGTTCATGCCTTAGAGCAATAATGGGCTGGAGACTGGAAAGAAATTACTTTAACTTCATGCTATAGTAGCAGCCACAAGGAACAAACTTATAAACTGATAGGAAACGAGATCAAAGACAGCACTATGTTTTTTTTTTTTTTTAAGAAACTTTATATTATGGTTAGGTTGAATAATAACTGTACCAATATATGTTTACTTCTCAATTTCCTTTAAAAATCTGACTCAGGAGTATCTTCTAGAATTGTCTCTGGACTGGCCTTTCTGAACCTTTAAAGCTACTGATAGTTCATAGAACTATTAATGTGACTCTCAGATGTCCAGAAACCCTTATTTCAATGGCCTGTCATCCAAGTGGGTGATGGTGATATGTTGCTCAGATAGTGAACAGCCTTGGAAGCTCTCTGTAATTCACTGTGTCCCTCCATTTACACTGACTAACTGTTATGTTCTTGAACTTATAAACTAAAGAATTTTAGTCAGAATCAAAGCATACCAGAATGCCTGTTACACTCAACTGAATTTAGTTCAGTAACACGACCATGTCCTGGGCCATTGTCTACACAGATAATGCACATCATGTCTTTGCCACAGAAAACTTTTTTAGACCATTAGAGGTGTGATGAAGTATCTCAGCAGCTCATTTGTAGAAACCTAAGACAAATATTGACGTGTTTGGAGAATGAGTTTTATGACAAGTAAATTCAAAGGTAGGATGATGGATTGAGTTTTCCTATGAATATTACCAGTACCTTTGTACATTCAATAACCCATCTGGGAACCTATCTGTACCACCCCAGATAGTCTGTGAAATAAAGATATGTTTAACACACTTCTTGAGCAATCAAACTGTGTTCATTTTGTTGCTTTTAAAAAGTCAGAAACCACTTGAATTAGAAATGTAAAAGAAGTGACTTTAAGCTCACACTGGGCCTCCACAAGGTTTCAGGCAACAGCCTAGAACATGAACATAGCCCCCAGATGCAGTAGGGCCATGGACCCAGGAATGGTCATCAACATAGTTCCCAGTTACAATAGGACCAAGGACTCAGACATGGTCCTCAGCAGCAGCATGGCCTAGACACCAACATGACTTCACGTAGCAGCATGGGCCATGGGCATCTGTATGACTTCTGTGGTAAAATGGGCCACAAACAGCCATGTAGACTCCAGTTGCAGCGCTCCCACTGATATCGATCACTCTAGATGCACAGTTGGAAGGGAGAAACATGGAAGGCTTCTGTAACAACTCCTACCCCTCACCCCCAATCTCCTCACACAAAAGTAACAGCCTAGACAAGAAGTATTGTAGAAAACTTAAAACACTTGATAGGGATTCTAAAGTGTAGTTCTCCACAAGCATTCTCTACCTATCATATTTACTCTTAAGGTCACAGGTACATCCCCTATGTTAGATGCAGCATATTATTTTCAGACTAGCTGTGAAAAATTTCTTTACCTAATTTTCCTTGGGTGTGAAATTCAAATACAAACAGTGTCTATCACACAAAATGTGAGGATTTAAAACAGTCACAATTAAAAAGAGTTTTGCCTGACAGATACAGACTGGAAAGATGTTCACTGTTGCAGTATAATTTCATAAGCCTCAAAAAGAATGTTCCTTGTTCTTTTTCCTTCCATTTCATTATTTTGATAGTTAATCTTGATGATAAATTGGATGGGATAGAAGAATGCCTAGGAGATTAATGGAACACCCCTCTTAGCGTGTCTGTGAGCTTGTTCTAGAGATTATCAGATCAGGAGAGCCTTACTTAATCAATAGTGTAATCCATGCATTCGTTCAGACTTGAACGTCTACTGAGAGGAACAGAAAATGCAGACTGTAGGAGGTGGAGAGTAGAAGGAAACCCCTGCCCCTCCACCCTCGGTGAGTGTGTGTGTGTGTGTGTGTGTGTGTGTGTGTGTGTGTGTGTGTGTGTGTGATTTGAAGGGTATATCTTGCTTGATCCCTTCCTATCTCCTTTCCTCTGCTGACTGGATACATGAAATGAACATATTTGCTTTGATGTGTTCTTCTGGTGAGATGCTCTACATCACCAAGTCCCAGAAACAGCAGTCAATTGATCCTGCAGTGAAATCCCTGAAACCAGAATCCTTCCTTATTTAATGTGTGTCTCTCAGTTATTTAATGCCAAGGATGAGCACTATACCACAATTATAATGAATATAGGTATAGGAGATATTATTTTAACCTGTTACAAATTACCACTACCACAATGTAAGTCACTCTTCCCATAAAGATTTTGTTTTTCCTATACAAAGTAATTCATTCAGCAGTCTCACATTCTTCTATTACTGCATTCCTCCCTTACTCAGTACTAGGCTTACTACCAAATTAACCTAGACTCTAGCTCTATGCAAAGACTCTCGGGATTCAGCTATGAAAGCAGTTATACTGCCAATGTTATAAAAATATCACCCTCAGATACACAGTTCTCATCCACATACTTATTTTGAGGTGAAGTTATATCTTTGTCAATGGTTTGTCATACCATGTGATGGCTCCATCACTATTGACAAAGCTCACCAGACTTAATTCTGGCCATCTGTTTAATGTTTAAAGATGTGATTGTCTGAAGTGAGCACTATGAATCCAAATAAGTTCAATTCCTAAATTGTCTGCACTGCTCAGAACTCTTTGTGTATTTCCACAATATTTTACAATATCAATAAAGTTCATCCACATGTCTGATTTATAATTTCATGCCTGTTAATGTATTTTGGTTTTGGCTACGCTGGTTGCATGGACTGAGTTTACAGAAATAGTCAAATCATAAAACGTCTGTTTCAATCAAAGGAATTTCAAATTTGTTTTATAACAATGGTGTCAGGCTTGACATTGAGTTTTGGTTTTTGGCCATATTCACAGAGAAATGCAATTTAAGTCATAATAATGTATATAAAGTTCTACCCTTTCTAAGTGAGGTTTCATGGAATTTTTTTACTGAGTCATTGTATCAAAAGCAAAGGGAAAGTTTGTCCAATTAAACTTAAGAGCTGAGGGAAAGAGAAAATTAAAATATTGGAGAAAGTAGTGGATCCTTGAGGTTGGCAGGTGTTTGAAAACAAATCCCGTTATATGTAGAGAACCATCAAGTACTACTGCCCTAAGCTGGAGGGGTTTGTCCATGATACAGTCTATTGGCAGGACACAAGATGGATCAGGACATCCATCTTTGCAGGATGTCTCTGATTTAAAATAATGTAGTGTAGGTGGAAGGTGATTGTAGTGAAAACTGATTTCTATTATGCATGTAATAACAGCCCACTAAAAGAGTCTCAGAAAATAATCACACAACTTCAAGTATTTGAATGAAAAATAATACCTGGATAAGATAGAGTGTTTATGTTCCTTCCACAAATGATGTTGTAGTTGCAACCTCATTTGACACAACAATGAAAAGCCAACATAAAAGAGCAATCTTGACTCTGTGTTCAGAAACAATTGTTTAAATACAGGAAGAAGGAAGTATGGCTGGGTGGCCTGGGGAGAATCTATAAGCCAAGTGAGCAGAAAATGGAAATGGCACATATAGCATATGCTCATCATAGGAAAATAAAGGGCAGTCAGTGTTAGTGGAATGCTAGCGGACATCTGCTAACTGTGACTGGGCACTGAATTTTGGAACATGCTTTATCATTTTACAGAAGAAAAGACCCTATAAACTAGAGAGAGTGAAAATATTTCCCATTAATGTTGTCAGTAAATAGACAGCTGGAGTTATGACTGAAAGTTGATTATAGAGTCAACCTTTTTATCTCAAGAGTTAAGGGGCTGCTCAATGACAGCATGTGTACTGGGTTTAAGTCCTATTCATACCACTTTCAGCTCAGGTGACTTTCCTGGCCTCTCACAACTGAGCTTCAAACTTAGAGTATGATGTTGATATTACTTTCATAATTCATCACTACACTAACTGTAATAGTAAGTTTCAAAAGTGTGGTGCATAAATAATAAATATCAGAAATTCATATCTGTAAAAGTTCATGGCTCTGATTTTATATCTTAATTTCATGTTGACAAAGCATACATTTTACTTTCCAAATATGAAGTTTGTTTTATGTCTTGTTAAACAATCAAGAATAAGAAAGGAATAAGAAAGGAGACAGTATTGGTTGATGAACTTTGAGGTGTCTGGAGACAGGTAACCAGCTTTAATCTAAAGTCTGTATCAGTACAGCCTTGACAAACATAATCTACACAATATTTTTGTGGAGAAAAGCGATACTAAGATTTGAACCCAGGACCTCAGTATGTGCCAGGCAAGTTCTAAACCACTGACATTAAGTCCCCATCCTGAGTCAGTTGGTGTCTTCAAGGCTGTATCTGCATTGGAAGAGTATCCTACTCTCTCCTTTTCAGAGATGATAGGTTTGAAAGTATTTTGAAAACCACAAGGCACTGTACAAATATTAGTTATTATGTTAACACTGTGAGAAGATTTGCAAAAGCAAAGCACCAACACATTGCTGGAGAAGTTTGAAGAGCTTTCTAATTTGGGAGTTGTTACAGCCACCATTAAGAATTGAGATACACAGTACTAAATTTAGTTTAAAACAAACAAGAAAATGAAATGTGATTCAACCTTTAAAAATGTAGCTGGGGGGCTGGAGAGATGGCTCAGCGGTTAAGAGCACCGTCTGCTCTTCCCGAGGACCTGGGTTCAATTCCCAGCATCCACATGGCAGCTAACAACTGTCTGTAGTTCTAGTTCCAGGCAAACACCAAGGCTAAATAAATAAAGTTTAAAAAAAATGTAGCTGGCTGTGTGTGACTAAAAACTCAGAGAAACCTAGAGAGCAATGTTGTGGGTAAATGACCCAGCAGTTACAGTCAGTCTACAAAGATAGGAGTTTTACAATGTCAAGCAGTATTGAAAAGGGCACTTCTAATTTTGAGCTTGTATAAAGAGACATTTGCTCCTTTGTTCCTTTTGGGACAATGCCTGTGGAACACCCTTCTGGGCAGGCACTGCAGGTCAGTAAGGGGGCCATGATACTTTATCTAACACACACACACACACACACAGACACACACCCCACATTACACAATGTAGATTCTATCTATGAAGCAGAAATGAGTGTAGTTGGAGAAGGAATATCTGCAGAGTGCCACATTTGCAGCTTTGTGGGTCATCAAAAATGTTCCTCAGCTATTTTTGTCCTTGTGTCCTGGGGTTTGGGATATGCCACCTCTGTACATCATTTACTTCTGCATCCACATTCATGCATAGAAAGAGGCAATGATGCTATAAAAGCAAATAGAGAAAAAAGGCTGGAACAGTGTAGTAGTGAGGAAAGGCAAATAAACAAAACATTTGCTATTAATTAATTAGTTTATTTATTAATTTTGAGGTTGAATTGCCATATATAGCCTAGGCGGGCCTCAAACTTCCCTCAGCCTCCCCAGTACTGAAACCATAGGTATGTACCACCACACATGACAAATGACAAAATTTGACAGTGGCAATTTGTTAAGGAAAAAAAAAGCAAGATTTCATGTACTGAAAATGTAAAGAGGAGCCTTACATAGCAGGACTAGGAAGACATGCATAAATAGACATAGTTTTCTCAGCAGTGGGTCCTACCCCAGATTCTGCCAAAGTGTAAGAGTAACCCTGGATATACTTCTAGACTGTGCCTTTTCTCCCATGTCAAGGCACATTGATTGTCGAGGAGAACAGGCTGGTTCCATATTCTGCTTCCTTCTCTCCTTCTCCTAGTGAATCTGGCCCTGCCCTTGCACAGATGAGAAATAGAAGTACAGCAAATTCTGTCTGTATGCTGATTAGCTGTATCAGAGAGTGAACTAAGAATCAAATGATGCCTGTCGTCCATCAGTCGTTCTAGAACCTGGGCCCAACTGCCATTCAACAGGCTGGCCTCCTCATGATGTACAGATGCCCCTTGGTGTGAATAGGCTTTCATCCTCTCCCATGTTTGGGGATTTCTCCCTAATCTCTCTTGCCCCACAAATAACTTGTGCAGAATATTCTTTCTCAGGTCACTCTGGTGCTCCAAAATGCATCAAATAATCAGCTATGCAAATCAGGCATTTATGATTGATAATGAGTTGATGGGCTGCTCAGTCAATGCTTGTAAATATAAAAGTTATAATAAGGGCTAAGAAGAAAGTGATTATTCTACATTATTAACTAGCTGACTGCTCAAGGAAGTATTTATCTAGGGGTTGGTTCCCTAAGTATTAGGAATGTGAAATTAGAAAATATTGAAGACTAAATCAAACTGGAACATGAGATCTAAATGTGTAAATAAAAGCTGATAAATATACATATATCTCATTCTCTAAGGACAAACTTTTTATCTATCACTTGAAAATATTCCTTTGTTCTGGCTACAAGGCATTGCAGTGTTAACGGTATCATTAAGCTAAAAAAAAAAAAAAAAGAAAAATCAGTAAAGGGACCTTGTCCTGGTCAATGAACTTCTGGCCTGGAGCAATTCACAGTGATTTAATTTCCTGTTACGTGGCAGGGATAAAAGGGTTAGAGGTTGCACCCAGTCAAGCAGCCTGTAAAGTACATGCATCTGCTCTACCCTTGGCCAAGCATGAATGAACACACAACCTAGAAGTGCACAGGTGCTTAAGTAAAAGACATTTTAAGGGAAAAATGCCAAATGTTGCTTCCATGTAAACTACAGTGAGCTTAAGGATGCCTAAGGTTCTTCTAGACTCTATTTTGCCCGGTAGAGTGCCCTGGGTATAGTAGATTCAGTAGACTGAAATATGAGACTGCTGGTCCTTCAGCTTATTTCTGTTAAATTGGACATACTACTGAAGTCTTTGAGCTATTTTCTAGTCAACTATAAATCGGTGATAATGATATATATCTTATGAAGATATATGCTAACTGTTTATTAGATAAAGTACATGTTTATTCAGTGTTTTCCCCTTTGTAAACATAGCCATGGCTGTTGTTTGATGACACATTCCCAAGTGGGAGTTGGTCACATTGTACATCTAAAACAAGAAGACACACTGGGATAGGGCACATCTTCCCAACTATCTTTAAGTCATGCCTACTATTAACTCTTAAGATCAGTCAGGAGCATTGTTGCTTTCTCAGGCTTGGATCAGTGGAAGCCAATCCCAGAACTGAAGTAGATGAGTCAATTCTTGGCAAGACAACATTACTTCAGAGAGTGGTGACATTAACCCACAGTGTAGCATCTTTGGGCAGAAAGAATAGGCAAATATTTAAGAAATAATATGGCAAGACTCACAAAGTTGTTTAGCATGGTCTAAGTACTTGAAGGACGGATAGACTACGCTGGCCTGGAAGGTTGACATTTATTACCTGGGATGAGCACCATTCACAGCTCCATGGAAACACACTTCTTCCTTCCTGAAAAGAAGGCAATGGAAAATTATCCAACTTATTTTTATGGTGCCTTACAGGACTAAAATCTATTAATACATATTTGGCTTTCAATTCCAGGGTAAGGTTTGTATCTAGTTAATATTTCTACCTATGGATCAGGAAGGATATATATGGATAGAACTGTTCTGAATTGGTTCTCCTTTACAGAGAACAAAACCTACTGACATCTCCATTTGACTTGTTTGTGGGATCCAGAACTTAATCATGGTTTCCTCAGCAAGGGCTCCATCTTTCTCAACACTAGTGTGTTGCTAGAATTTAAGACTGCCAGGGTCAAGTGTGATGCTCAGTGGGTAAAGTCATGACTTTAAAGACTGCCCTAGCTACATTTCCCTAGCTCCTCATTGATGTGGTTTATTATACTGTCTAACTACAGAAAGGTTGTCCATAAAGAGATGGTTATAAATTCTCTATATTATCTTGCCTAATGTTGAGAAAGTCATTCTTTTCCTCTTTGCTTCTGTTTATTTGAAAAATACAAAGAATGAGCTAAAAATCTGAAGAGATATTTCACTATAAGGAGAAAATAATATGGGGTATTTGGTATAAAATTATTAGTTCATGGACTGTATGAAGAGAACTTTATCTATGAAGAAAAAAGAATTGCTTGTGCACGTGTGACCAAATGGGTCTGATGGCAATGTGCTATGTTAACTGTGAACCATTCAAGGAGTAAAACAACTTGCCTTTGTACCTAGGCTAGGAACTGATAGAAGAATACATTTCCAAATGGCTATGATTGGCAGTTATTCTCCAAGTTTCCAGACTTTTATAAGACACAATGCAGTGCTTTATGAAATTCAGAATATCTAAGGGGCATTGTCATATAATACTATATGACAGTGTTGTGGGCCAAAACCCCCTTCCTTAGACAAACAGGCACTGAACTAGAGAAATCATTCTGAAAAGGTTAATGCTCTCTGAGTAGGTTTTGTATTTTTTAGGCTGAAAGATTCTCACTGTCACTTCTGAATAATTCGAATGGGACTCTACAGTGGTCATGCTTTTCAATAACTAGGTGGAATTAGGCTTTATGTTAGAAGAAACACTGGTTTCTAAATAGGGGTAGCTGAACCCCTGTGGGTCTCTGACACCATTAGAAATTCTTGGTGTCCTAACTTCTCTGGATACATATCTCCTCAAGGTTTGCAATTTTTTTGGTACTTCGACAACAGACTTCAAAAGCACATATGAGAATCCAGTTGTTTTCTATCTAGTAACGATATTTGTAAAAATACAAGAAAGTCGTCTTCTCATGAATTTGTATTGGAAAATTAAACAAGTGACTTTCACTTTAAAAGATGCTATTTATTTGAAAATAAGTCAGTCAATTGATTTGTAAAATTATATATAAATAGTCCCTAATTTGAATGGAATGTAAAGAGTTCAGACTCAAAATATTATTGTTACAGAGGACTATTAATTCAAATCCCTGTGAAAAAGTAATCAGACATTTAATAACAGTAAAATCTAAAAATATATTGGTTTCTGATTTCACAGGTATTATAGTGTCCTGGAAATAGAAGGGTTATTCTCTAGGTTTTAAAGCTATTTATTTTGTATAGGATGAGCTCACCAAACAGGAATGCAATGCCTACTTTTCAGAGTTTTAAATCCCACTATCTTACCTTGGATTTGAGTTCTGAATAAATCTTGACAGGCAATCAATACCAATGGGTGCCATAGTATTCACCTTCATTTTAGCCTTTACAGTGACCCAAGGACCACAGAAAGTGTACTGCACACACACACACATTATTGAATTGAGTGAACAAATTGAGACTAATACAAAGAAGATCCTCTATTGATACTGGTGTAAAATATTACATTTTGAAATATTATCTCTAGGTTGCTGGTTGAAATCTCATCAGTTAGATGTATAAAGTGTGAAAATATCTCTCAGTATTTCATTGGAGTGTGATTTACAGGAAGCAGTGAACAGAACAGCTAAGCTTCATCTTCAGAGCAAACATATTTATGAGTGCAGGCCAATCTCAGCAAACTAGGCTAATTGAGACAAACTCCAAGGTAAATCTATAAAAATCAATCTAGAGTGCTAATACTTTTGAATGAAATATTAAAAATATTGTTAACTTGTAGTTAATGTTTTATTTACAACTTTAAACTATAGAAGATTTTTTTTAAAAAAATAATACAAGTATTATTGGATTTACTTAAATGAATAAAAGATTTCATTATTTGAAATCTTCAGCAATTGACCCAGTTTCCAGTTAGGTTTTCATATTAAACTAAATGCTGTGGTTTTAGTTTAGCTATCATAACTGGTAGCTCCAACCTTCTGTACTTAGTAAGACATAGAATGAACATGTTTTTCTGATAGAGTTTGGAACTGTCTTTTTCTTTTTTTGTCTAATACGTCTTTTCTGGGTTACAGCTAACTGAGGGTACACTGTATATTTGTTACGAAGTTTAAAAGTAATTCACAGTGGTAGAGCAGATCATCCCAGAGCAATGAATGCTGCTCTCTGGGAAGTAACACTCTGCAAAGGACTTCAGGACCACCTCCAGTGAGAATTACCATATTTCAAGGGAGCAGAGAACTTTTGCCATTAAAGAATTTAGATTATTCCATAAAATAATTTTGACTCAACATTGTGTTGTTTTTCTATACTCTAAAAAAATAATTGTTATTTTTATTTTATATACTTTTGAGGTGTGGTGATTTGATCTATATATTTAATGTGCAATTATCAAGTTAAGATACTTAACATTTCCATCTCCTTAAATAATAAAAGAAAAAAATCATTACACTTTCTCAGACTACCTTGGAAAGTCTTGATGTAGACTGGAGACAGTCATGCTTTTGACATAAATCTGACTTTACAGTTTCTCTGCTTCAGTAAAGTCTGTATCATTTGTTTAAGGAATTTCAGCATTTACCATTGGGTTTGGTGAAACTCTAAGTGACTCTGTCTAAAAAATCTCAGTCCAGGGCAGCAGAGAGAAACCTTTCAAAGACCTCAAGACCCTCAGCTTAGGGCTTGTCTACCACACTAATGCATTCTAAGTAACCAATTATCATGTGACATTCTGGCTCTAAGACACCAAAGACTTGCAGGAGTCATGAACTCTGTATGATTATAAAAACTGGAATCTTCATTAAAGGACACAGATAGTTAATTAAAAGATTATTTAAAAGATGAGGAATTTTGAATTTCTGATATTCTCTACTTATGAAGTACATCTGGAATGCTGAAAACTATGGTCAATGGTAGGTCAAGGATATTAAGAGATTCTCCTGAGGCAGTTTTAGCTTTATTTGAGAAAAAGAGTCAGTTGTTTATATAACCTACACTCTTCTGACATTCTAACAAGAAGGAAAGATCATTCAGTCTATAACATATGCGTATATTCATTAACTTTACAGGATCTATGCCGGAAATGCTCTACTACAAATGAAATTTATATTTACATTGCAGTACCTGGATGGAAGACTCTGATCATTATACACAGATTCTAAGTAAACAGTAACTGGTTCTACAATCAGCACTTTAAAAAGCTAATTAGTTGTCTCCTTCACCCACTTTACACAAAATATATTTCTCTGAGAACAAAAGCAATAGAGACAGCACTACAGTCAAGGGGAAGTTTTTTGGAAATAAAAAAAAATAGAAATAAATACAAACATGGGTTGATCATTAGGAGAAGATTGCTGGCAAATAATAAGCCTACCCCTGAAGATATCCGAAGTGGATAAGAAAATGATTTCTGCAACAGGAAGATGACTGTCTTGCAACCTTTACTTTCCTACCGGACTGGGTTTATCTACTGTAGGACCAGTCCTTCTCAGGTATAGAGTCACTGATGGTTAATGGCAAGTGTGTGCTGGGAGCCTGATACAGCTGCCAGTGTCTCAGATATGTCAGCCACAGTGAGACTGCTGAGATTTACCTGGCTATCTTCTTGCTGGAGTTACATCTTTTTTCTTTTGAAAAAAACCAAAAAAACCAAAAAAAAAAAAAAAAACAAAACAAAAAAACCCCCTTAGCTTCAGCTAAGGGACTTTGAACCCATTTCCTTGCTTCACTTGGAGTTTGTTCCCATAGGCTGAGCATCCAGAAACCATGTTCTGCCTTTCTTAAAGTATACATGATTTTCTCTGACAAGGAAAGAATGCTGTGTGATACTACTCTTGTCTGTTCCTACCCTTGTTTATGTATGAAAACAGTTTTTGATAACAGGATATGATAAAAAACAAACAGAACATGACTTACAAGTTCTTCCATCACTGGATAAAGCCTGATAAGGTCTCTACTGTCCTCAGGTTCTCTTTCTAAAGTACAAGCCTCAGTTAGATACAGGAACTTCCTGGATGCATTAAATAAATTGCCTGTAACTATGTATTTTCTGTGGCCCATAAACTAAATTGTCTGTAGCAGAGTTTACTTTTAATGATGAATAACATCCCCATGACATTTTCTGGCAAAGAGACAGAAACAAAGAGACAAAGACAAAGAGAGAAAGACAGAGAAACAGAGAGAAGGAGAGACAGAGAGAGAGAGAGACAAGAGGGAGAAAATATGAATATATCATAGAACATTAATTCTATGGTTTGGCTCATGTTGAAGATTCAGTACATCTTCCAAGTGGTTGATACTTTAGGACAAGTGCTAGGACAGTATCCTAGAGCTGAGGATGTGGTCAGTGCTAGAGTACCTGCCTGACCAGCTGGAGTTCTGGGTTTGTTGTTCCAAAGTATAAAACAAATAAAACAATATGGCATAGACTAATATATTTTCATGCAGAAAAGAAATAAATTTGATTTTCAAAAATTCCATACAATATTTTCATTCAAAATTTAATGACAAAATATTAAACATTTTTTTAACAAAGGTGGTAAATTTCTTTTCAAATAAATTTGAATAATGGAATAGCCTGATGCATTGTTTTTAAAATCCCAAATCTTGCTTCAACAGCATTTTGTATATAACTGGATGGCTCACTGGGTGAGAGTGAAACAGTAAACTAATTAGGTTCTTTCCGAGAATCCTTCTTGGTGGCCATGCAACTATTTAGTCATCTATTTTCTGGTGACATCTTGAACTGAAATCCATTTTCAGGGATATTTTTGCAAGCTTGATATCTCTGCTATTTTTCACCCTTTACCTCTTTCCTTTTTCCCCTCCTTCTTCCTTCCTTCCTTTCTTTCTTCCTTCCTTCTTTCCTTCCTCCCTCTTCTTCTTCCTTCTTTCTTTCTTTTGTTCTCTCTCTCTCTTTCTTCCCTCCTCCCTCTCTCTCTCGAGGTAGGGTCTCTATATGCAGCCATGGTTGACCTAGAAGATGCTATTTTGATCAGGCTGGCTTTGAACGCCCAGAGTTCTATCTGTCTCTGCCTCCTGAGTACTGGGATTGATGGCATGACCACCATACCTGGCCTTCTGTTATTCTAAAGTAAGTGCTATTAACTGGCAGTTACTGAGTTCAGTACCATGTAAAATCTCCTGCCAAATAGTGCACAGTTTCTTCTCTCTAGATTTATGCTATGATAAAAATGAGGCATCCAAATGACTGATATGCCAGGTTGTAATTATATAACATACCCTTTACCAGAAAATAGAAAACAGATAATAACAACTAACATCAAACTTTAAAACCCAGAAGACAAATAAAAACAAATTTTGCCATTTATCTAATTATAAAGAGAAAATGTTAATCAAATCAAATATTTACCTGCTAGTGTAATGTTCTTTGTAGTGGGATTATGTTGGTATGTTGTAAATATTTGTCTCCCCTACTAGTTTAATAAAAAGCTGATTGGACAGAGGCAGACAGGAAGTGTAGGCGGGGCTACCAGACTAAGAAAACTCAGGAACATCTCAGAGCAGAGCAGTGATGCCACAGAGATGCCAGGAGATGCAGAGGAAAGAACCTGAAATGCTGCTGAGAGAAGGTACCAAACCGCATGGCTGAACAAGATAAGAATCATAGGTTGAGTAAAGATAAAGGAGTTAGCAAGTTATATGCCTGGGCCCTAGGTTAATCAGCATAAAATTAATATAAGCATCTGTGTGTTTCTGTGGTCTGTCGGACTGCTGGTCAAACCTCTAGGCCAGGTCTGGAAGTAAAGGACAAAACCCAAATACAACAATTTTTCAAATGTAAACTAGTGTTCTTAGTGTGCTAATGATGGAGTTCAGAATATGCTTCTCCCAAATGACACATTGGCCATGAGTGAGAGTCTTGGTTTCTCTCACCCTTGCTATTACTTGAAACTAGCCACAAAGTCGTGGAGGGCCTCTCTGACTGCCCTTCTCTTTGCTAGAAACCTTTGAGTGATGGTGTCTGATATGATACCTAGAAAGTCAAGGGTATCCAAGCAAGTAGTTTGACAGGCTACCCCAGTCTGTTACCAGACTCCCACATCACCGAACATTTACAGGAAGAAAATCTACCTGCCAGTCTTTGGCTAATCTCTCTTGTTATAAGGATCTCAGCCGTGAACCTAGCAATGGACCATAAAAGGTATTACTTTTCTGTCTTATGCTAAAATCCAGCTGTCTGCAAAAACTAGCATTGAGGTTGTAAGGCAGTGTTTATTAAGAAGACATTCAACATATGCAGAAAGACTAACTTATTTTTATGTCCTGCAAAATAAGGACATATTGAATTACTGCATGAGTCATGAGGAAGAGGCAAAATGGAATTTACTGCTGCTTGCTTATGAACCAACTGGGATAAAGTGTATCTAAGAACTATTAATCTACATCTGAGCCAGCACACACAAGGAAAGGTCCTTGTGCATGGTTTTGAAAGCTCCTGTTCCTTTTCTCATTTGTGTTTTTATATTTTGTTTTGCCCACAATTCATAACAAATTGATATCCTCTACATTTCCTCCTGTGCGCCAATAGCTGTGTGGGTTTATGTGAAAAGGCCTTCCTAAGACCAGAAAACTCATTGTAAAGACTATATCAGAGCATAGAAAAAAGTCACAAGTCCATTCCCTAACATGTTAGGATGATCCAACCAATAATCACAGAAATGAACATGAATACAGGAGGTAAAAACATCCTTTCTTACTTTCATATTTCAGAGAAGATAGATACACTTTGCTGGTGAAATTCAAATGAATCTAGTAGCTTCACATGTGACTGAAGAAAGAATTAATTATGACATTTGAATAATAAATTGGTTAACAAATTCCAAGAAATATAAAAATATTTTGACATATATTTAATAATCCTATTTCTGTATAGTTATCTTAAATATAGAAACCAAAAGAGGGGCAAAGCAACCCAATTTAAAAATGTCCACCTCAAATATTGATTTTAATATTGAAATAAACTTAAATATCACTCACTAGTAGAAACAGTAACTAAATTATGCTAGCAGAACTGGAGTGCTGACATGCACCTGTAGTCCCACAAATAGGGAAACTGAGGTAAGAAGATTACTAGAGTTCACGAGTTTTACATTAGCCTGGACAACATAGCAGATGTTCTTCTCAAAATTTATCATGCAGGAACCAAGCAGATCATTTTTGTTGCAATGCAGAATGGGCAAATCATGAAGATAAAAGTGATCACAAAGAAGCCCCTCCTCTTTATTCTTCTTTCCTACATCATGTCCTTATGGAAGTTTCCCCTTCTTTCGTGCCTCCCAGTCCTTTCTCTACTTCTGCTCTCCCCAGATCCATTCTTCCTCCATTTTCAGAGAGAGAGAGAGAGAGAGAGAGAGAGAGAGAGAGAGAGAGAGAGAGAGAGAGAATGCCCAGGGCTATCTACCTAATATAGCTGAACAACTTACAATAAGACTAGGTACAAGCCCTCATATCAAGGCTGGCTGAGGCAACTCTAGTGTTTGGCTCTGGGTCTCTGCATATGCTTCCTTTGATGGATGACGTCACTCTGATGACAAATGGAATGGGCACTTCCTCTTCCTGCCTATCAAGGCAGTGTCGAGCCTGGGTTCCTTCTAGTGAAGTGACCTCAAGTTGGACCAGTTGGCCACTCACACAAGTTCTGTGCCACATTATCCCACCACATCTTCCAGGTAGGATGGGTTGTAGGTTAAAGGATTTATGATTAGGTTGATGGAAATACTTTCGATAATCTTGTTAGAAAGGTCAAAAAGGAAATTCTACATATCAATATAAGTCCAACTACATGAAGTATATACATGTGGAGACATGCTTAAAATATAAACAACCAGTAGTTTATTAGAATGGTGGAATTATGTGTTTCTGCATGCAATTCCAAATAAACTATGATATTTTATAAAATATTTACCATTTTGTAATACATTTTTAAATCTCCCATTTCAAATAATTTTTAATCTCTCCCATTAAAAAAATCTTCCACTTCCCTCTTGTGAAAAAATTTTAACCTGGTCCTTATTCACATATCCATTTTGAAATTTGTATGTATTCTTGCATCATGGTTATTTTTGAGCTTATAGTAAGATAATAAGCTATGAAGCAATTTGGTCCCCACTTCAAGAATCATCACTAGACAGTGTAATATGAATCCTGGGTTGTGGCTAATATTTGGAGAACATATACTCACTTTTCTCTCTTACTAACTAGCAACAGCAATTGTTACACATGTGTCTCAAAAGTTTGGTATAAACTCCTCTAATGATTAGTCATCAAATTTTTTCATATGGGCATTTCTAATTAGGAGTGTCATTGACTTTACCCTCTGAACATTTTGTCTGACAGCAGAGAAGGTAAATACACCCATTAAAACAAAATTAACCTTGAACACACTGATTCCTAATCTCTGCTATTCAAGAAGAGACAATTGGTTTTTTTCTGGGTTGGATGGAGATAACCTCTTCCCTCACTCCAGGCAACCTTCTTCATGGCTCGAAGAAATTCACGGGCAATGGAACTCATGTTGTTATTTAGAAGATGAGGAAAAGAGCCTAGTTCAAGCACTCCCAAGTAAGCACAGGGTAATCCAATTTGCTAGAGATTTAGTTCAATACAGTGAGCTAATGAGAGAAGGAAGAGGGAGATGAGGATATAAGACTGAAGAAGCAATATGCATTTCAAGTATGGGGCATCTGGGGATTGGGCTTCTTGGATGTGATGCTGACTTTGCTCATTCAAGCTGTTATGTGGCTGTGTCAGAGGTATGGCTGCCTACCGGGAAGCTCTGGGTATCTGATACTCCTTGCTGGCAGGTGCACTCACTGGAGTCCATGCTAATTTTGATCTCACTTCTTCTTCTAGTACTCCTCACATTTGTGTTCACACTTTGGAAGCTGTTGGGTAGCCACTGGGGTTATTTGTCCTGCAACTTTAGAGGCTCTTGTGCACATAATAATAGGGGTTATATGGAAGAGGCAAATTCAAGTTTGGGAACCATATTTATTTAGTTGTTATCTATTTTTTTCTAATGTAGCATCTTAAAAGATTTGGGTTGAGACTTGGAAACGAATCCACAATGGCTTTGGGAAACCAGCAAAAGTTTGGGAAAGCTCAGTTACTCAGAAAAAAATTGCTTATCGAAGGCTTAAGGAATGAGGAATAAAAACATAGACACAATCTGAATGTAGTAAGACTAGTAAGTTTTACATTTCATATCCAAGGAAATGGTGAAAGTTTTTCCTTACTGTTTGTACTTGTGGGACTTAGGAATATCCTACTGTTTGGAAATTACAATAGTAACTTTTGCTTGGGGAAAAATACTGAGTGAACATAAATTTAGCACTTAAATCAGAATCATATTTGATATAGGGGGTGTATGTCTCCTGAGGGGTGTCAGTCTCTGCATCTTTTCAGCAACTCAGAGGACATTCATGTAATGCCTTTGCCACTTATACTGTCATTGATTTTTTTGCTCTTTATTCATATATTTATTCAACATTTGATAGCGTATGATGCATTGATACCAGGGCTGAAATCTTAATGGTTAATTAAAGGAAATAAGTCATAGAGGTATTAGATGCTTCACTGAAACTAAGACAGAGAGATAACAGTATTAGACTGTGAGCTTTGAATGACTGGGTGGTTTGGAAAAGTATTTTTGAGGAGATGACATGTAAATGAAGTGGTGACTGAGAGGATGTGATTAGATTTCAAGAGGCATTGTCAGTAAAATACTACAAGTGGAATAAACACACAAGGCTCTAGGATGTGAATGAAATGGAAGCATTGGAGGAGCAGAATAAATAAAGAACAGGGTCAAGGTGAAAATAAGTAAAACGTAAGTTTACCGAGGGGCACAGGGACCACTTCACATAGAACACTATGCACGGTTAATCACCTGGATATTATTTTAAATACAGAAGGAAACACTGAGGTGTTTTTCATAGGTCCATTAAAAGAGACCATTGTTATGAGAGAAAAGATGAAAGTGGGGATGTGAGGAAGGATGTGAGGACACTGACTTAATCCAAATCAAAAGATGATGGCATTGTGTACCAGAGTGGAAGATTCCAAAAGCAAACTCACCAGGGGCTGGCTGGCTGATTTGATAGGTTGTGGAAGAAAAGAGAAAGAGAAGAAGCCAAGATAATCAGGTTGAATAGACTTAAAATCTCAACAAAAATACACTTAAACCTTTTCAAATAATTGAAAAATAGAGATGCACATGCAATTGCAGTACAGTGATTACTGCACTGTCTTGAACATCCTTAATGTCTTCATTTATAGGTCTGCAGCCAAGTGGTCAGAATCCTTATTCATGCGCAGGGACTCTGAGGACCACAGCCTGTCACAAGATGCAGAGGTGAGCAACGTCTTCACAGAAACCTCACCAGTCTCTTTACTATCTCACTGTTAGTAGTAGAGCATAGTCAGGAACTTTACTCCTAAAAAGCCTCACATTCCCCATTTTTTAAAAAAAGAATTTTGACTTCAACTATTTCTAATCAGAAATTTCGGTGTCTTAATACCCCAGTGGGTCTATTCTAGGGCTCTTAGGTATGCCATAAACTGTAAGTGAGTTATACTCCTTAAAGAGTCCAGTGCAGGTGAGTTGTTTTTTTGTTTCGTTCCTGAAATTGGTTCAGCATTTACAGTCCTTCTGGAGTGCTAGCAAATACTATTAGTTTTGTTTGAATACCAAGGCTATCCTTTGTACCTGGGGGGTAAGCTATTTTCTTTAGAAGTATATAAATCCCAATTAGCATGTTTCCCTTTATTCTAATATTTTTTTTGTTGTCATAGCTGGCTTATAGTCAACTCTCTTCAATAGAAAATACACTATCATCTATCATCTCTCTCTCTTGTCTATATATCTGTCTAGATATACATACAAGCATCTATTTGTCAGTACTCAACATGCTCTATGGTGATACCTTATACTGTGATGACAGTTTTGCATATCACCTTATTTAATCTGAGAAGTGGTGGCTATATTTATCTCCTTCCCCCAGGAAGCTAACTGGATCTTAGCATATTATAGAGCAAGGACTGCAGCTGAATTCTGCTGGATTCCTGAGCTGGGCTTATATCCTAGGAAATAAAGAAAACATTCTTGTTTCTTGCTGTGAGGCATAACTAAGTTGATATGCTATGTGAAAATCACTTATCACCACATAGTGTGTGGCTTCCAACTGTTCTGGGAAGCATCCTGATGTCAGAGATCCCTGTGCCTTTGGTGCTATTTGAGGCTTTGGCTTTTTCTAAAATTTAAAATTATTCATACCTCTGCCTAATTCAAATTTTCTATCACAAGTGAATATATCTAACTGTACAAATACTAACACAGTTTCAGCATACTCAAAATCAATAGGATGCCTAGATCGCCCAGGCTCTGTTAGAAACAGGGCTAATACCATACCTGTGGCTGTTTATTGTTTGGTCTGACCTTCAACCTCCCTTTTTTCTCACTTTATCCAGAATTCAGGAGAAGTCCACAGGGTGCAGAGATCAGAATGTGTAATCCAGTTATTTTAATTTTTCTTGGAAATGCTGAAGCTCTCCTGTAGACTTTGGATGACTCCTGGTTTGCTATCCTTTTCAGACTGAGGCCAGTTCCTGGCATGGATGCCCCCCCCCCTCATTTCTTAAGCACACATTACCAGGTACTTTGCCCTGTTGATTACAGCAGCCTTTACCTTTTGAACTATGGTTCCAAAAGAGGGGGAGTGGGGGGAGGGGGAAGTAGAAAAATAGCTAATATGAAGATAAAATACTAAGAAAAAAGTTTGTCCGAGGTCCCAGGGACAAACACTGAATTTACAAGATTCTCCAAATACCAAAATTACATAAATAATTTTCTTTATGTTCATATAGCTGAAGAGAAAACTATCTTTTAGCCTATAAAAGACAGTAACATTTTTTGTCTTTTTGGGAGAATTGCAGAAGACAATGATTTTTTCATACTGGTCTGAGGAAAATCCCTCTCTCTCCCTTGCAGGCACCGTGAGGGAAGGAGGTATGAGAAGCAGGGGCAGCCATAAACTTCCTGTCTGCAAGGCTAAGGCTGCAACTACCTTGGGTCAGCACTGCGCCTTCTACAGGAAACAAGAGGTACTTCACATTCTCCAGATCTATGGAGGGAGGTTTACGGGAGTAAACAGTACTGTCAATCACCAAGACTACTTAAGCATCTCTTTGTGATGCTCTTGTTAGGTGTATTCCTTCTGACTCCTCACAAATCTCATAAAATATGGCTGTGGGCTATGTCTTTTATTGTATTTGGTTTGATTGCATTAGCTATTAAGTGGTAATTGAGGAATAGGAGGCAGCTATATTTTAGGGAGGTAGAGTGGAAAGCAGGGACATTGTGTGGGATGGTGAGAAAACTCATAAGTGTAAAAAGTTGTGAATATGTGAAAATGTAAAAATAGAGACTGGGCACAATGTGGGCTATCCTGTCCCCCAAATAATGCCTGAAACTACTTTAAAAAATGAGAAACCCACCCTGTATCTGACATTTAGACCATTTTCACAGATAATTCATGGGTCAGGCATTCTGTTGAACAGCTAAAGATCATTGATCAATCTCAATTTTTAATTTTACAAATATAATGCAGATGTAATTGGCTCTATTATTAGTTCTGGCCATCATGATTTTCCCCAGTGAGACCCAGGTTGGGTGTTTAAAATTTTGTACAACAAAATTATAAAATATTGTAAACAACTAACCACTGATGGAAGCAAAAGTATCTTTGGGTCTGTTACCTACTGCTACCTACACCTTAAAATTTAGTGGTCTAAACATCAATATTCTGTGTCCTGTTAATCTGGAATCTGGTTGAATAGAGCACTTTGTCTCTGCTCCATGCACTATCAGCTAGGTTTTTCTGTGGGAGCTCGGGGAGTCTACTGTCAAGAGGGACGATTCCCGTGGCTGAGAAATGTGAACTATGTGCTTGGTGGGTGCTCAGCTAGGGGCTCACCTGGTGTGTAAGCTCAGAAATGACTCCCTTTCCATACATCTTTCCATGGACTATGTTTACTTCTTCATATTATACACAGATCCAGGATGCCAAGGGAACAAGGGAAATAACAAGGCAGAAATGCATGACCTTATTCTGAAGCAGTTTGGGAAGCTTAGTCACGTTCTGCTGCTGAATTTGTGGTTTTTGGCTGATAACAAATCCCATATCCCAGGGTGATTCTATAAAATTAAAATGGAACAAAGAAGTTCACATAGCTTAGTGATGTAACAATACAAAGGTATCTATGGTACATGGAATCATTTACATAAATGATTCATTGGTTTATGTATAAATATATGGTATTTTATCATATTAGAGTAAGATGCCTCTACTTAGAAAGTATGTGAAACACTATGCTGAGTCATTCTCACAGCAGCCGCATACATTTCATCATTATCCTGTCTCCTGACTGCATCATTTTCTTTTGTACTTTACTTAATCTCATGTTATTTAATTCATCATGGACCTTATATATAAATATCCACTGCTAATCTTTCCAGTAAAACACTATGCCAAGTGGATGATCTGGGTAAGAAATCAAGAGTAATTTAAAGTGATGAAGGTGGGCAATCAGTGTGGGATGTTTCTCCCAAGTCCAGAGAGTTCCATGCCATCACAACTGTAATTTGGGAATATGAGAATGGCTGACAGAGTCTCTTAATCTACATTACTGAAGACAATGATAATAAAACAAATTGAGGAAGATGTATACTTATCATGGATAAACCTCTTATGGTCTGGATTGAAGACCAGACATATCACCATGTCACAGCCAAAGAAAAATAGTGGTATGCAGTGTTATAAAACAAGTGTGATTCTGCCATGATATACAGTGTACCATTACCTCTGGGAGGACTAAATGATTCAGAATCTTCCTTCATTACCTAATATAAAAGGGAGAGCTCTATATGAGTATGTTGTTATGAGGTCAGGTGAAGAATGTTATTAAACTCTAGATACACTAATTGTGGGACAACATTTCTTTCCAGAGACACCTCTTCAAAGTTCTTGGGGTGGGGGAGCGAAAGAAAATGTGCCGATGGCAACAGCTCCATAATGCTATTGAACTGAAGACCTTTCAATGAGACATGGCACAAGGTGTGATACAGTGATGCTGATGATGCTGACCTTGTGCAGACCTCTGCTAATGAAGATATTTGTATCCAAGATTCTACCAAAATATCTCAAAAATAATAAAAATATTTTAAAGTAGAAAGACACATAGAATATTTTGAACTTAATGCTACTATAAGAGAGAAAAAAGGTGGGACAAAACCTACCGTAAATTGTTTATAAACTAAAGGTTAAAGTAAGCTAAGGTGAATTTATCATGTTTTATATACATAATTAATGCAGCTACTTAGAGTTTGTCAAATCTGGAGCAGTGAGCAGTAAGGTCTCAGATCCTTATAGCCTATTGCTAATCATTCACTGATGCAGCCACAGCAACATCTGCTCCTGCTAGCTCTGCTCACGCTACAGCTCTGAAAATGGACACTAGTTTCATATCTTTTACAACGTATTTTTCCTGTGTCTTGTCTATATTGAGATATACAAGTACCACTATACTACAGATGCCAGCAGTATTCAGAATGGTAATGTGCTGTATAGGTTTGCAGTCTAGGAGCAATAGTCTATGGCATCTAATTTTGTGTAAGAATGCTGTGTGTTCTTCAACCACACAATTTTGCCTAGCATTTCTAAATACATCCCTTTGATGCATGAATGTGATGTGATTTCATGTCTGCCATACTCTGCTAATCTCTGGGTCCAGGGAAGCAAACATGGATTCCTCTTTGTGATAGAAACTGCCAGGCTTTGGTAATGCATGGGGTAGATGAGCAAGACCATCGTCAGAAGGTGCATTATGTAACACTCATTTATGTAAAAATTATCCCTTTTGTGTATTGTCCTTTAATATTGTTCTTCAGAGACTGCATTAGTTACTTGCATTATTGCTTTGACATGACAAAAAGAAACCTAAGGAAAAATGAGTATGTTTTGCTTATGGTTCAAGGGGGCACAGTCCATAACGGTGACAAGAAAAAGAGGCTGCTGATCCTATGGTGCCAACAGTGAAGAAGCAAAGAAGAAAGCCTGTGCCTCACTAGCTTCTACTTTAATTGACTCCAGAAACATAACCTATGGAATGGCCCTACCCATATACAGGTAGGCCTTCCAACCTCAATGACCCTAACATTCTTCACAGACATTTATGACCAAGGTGATGTTAAATTCCTTTAAGATGACTGTCAGAATGAACCATTGCAGAGGTGATAAGGATTCTCCAATTGCACTTAAAAATCAGCTTTGTGCAGGCATTAGCTCAATTATGTTCATAGCTGCATTATTCATAATAGCAAGAACCTGGAAACAACCGAGATGCCACTCAACTAAAGAATGGATTAACAAACTGTGGTACATCTACACAATGGAGTACTACTCAGCAGTAAGAAAAAATGATATCCTAAAATTTGCAGGCAAATGGGTGGATTTGGAGAATATCCTCCTGAGTGAGGTATCTCAAACCCAGAAAGATAAACAGGGGATGTACTCACTCATTAGTGGACTCTAAACAAAAAAGCAAAAAAGCAAAGCATGTCCAAGCTGCAAACCACAACCACTGAACAGCTTGGGATCTGAAACACGTTGGACTGACACCTTGGATCCCACTCCCTCTAGAGGAACACCTCACTCAGTCTTGATGTTGAGGGGAGGAAACTGGATCTGCCAAGAGTGGATGCTGAACTAAGCCATATTGGGACCTTGGGACCTCCTGCCCTTGCCGGGGAGGAAATAAAGTGATAGGGAGAAGAGAGAGTGCCTGGGATGGTTGGGAAGGGGAAGGGAGTTTGAACAAGGGCATACATGGATAAATAATATGACTTTATTCATAATAAAAAATTATAGAAATTAAAAAAAAACCAGCTTTGTGCTTGCTACATTGTATATACCATTCTTATCCTTATTCTGCTACCCCCTCTTGTCTCTGCACAGTTGTGTCGTAGGGTCTTCCATTCCCTGTGTTTGTTATTATTCCCACCGTGCTTCCTTCATCAAGGGATAATCAAACCTCTGCTATGTTGAAACAAAGAAAGAATGACCACTCACAATCTGTCTTCTTTTTTTTAAATTGTAGAGAAATAGTAAATAGAATGTCATTTCTTTAGGAAGTTCCATGGTCTCTTTTGTAAATAGCATCCTGTAAGACAAGTGTTACATGAAGTCAAATATATGTATTCAGCTCAGACCCAGGATAACAGAATTCAGTTTTCCATAAATTTTGGAAATTTTAATTGTTCAGATACATGAACTGATATAGTTGTGCCTGACATATCAGTCAGAATTAGTAAAGTTCCTTTTGCCTTCTTTATCTAATATCTTTATCATCTCTTCTGGATGAGAGGATGAAGCAGAATGATTGATAAAATAATACAGGTTCAGTCCTCTATAGTTGATCTCTTTTCTATCAGTTAAAGTAGATTCTGCATGTTGATTTGTAGTTGATAATCTCTTCTCTCGCTCTCTCTCTCTCTCTTTTTTTTTTTTTTTCATCTCAAAGAAAGGTCTTTAACCTCAGAAGAACTCTAGTCTCCTGATTTTAGGAGGTGATGACTAATGGGCTGAGCATCTGCTCTCAGCCAATGCCATCAATGGAAGTTTTTTAGATGGTGAAGAGTTCTGTGTCTATGAAGTCCAACGTGAATATATAGTACATATTTAATAAAACCTGAATATTGGGAAGAGAGCGCACAGTCAAATCCTAGGCAGACAGCTCAGGGAACTCTTAAACCTTGACTACAAAGATAAATAGCTGAGTCAGTCATATATACCTTTGATCCCAGCACAGGGAAAGCCGGGAGTGGTGACCTACACCCTTAATCCCACAACCCCAGAGACAGAACTTCTTCTGTTTCTGTAAGTTCAAGGCTACATGCCTTTGATTCTAGCCTAAATAAGATATATAAAGGCTTATAAAAACCCCCAAAACAGAAACAACTAAAAAAAAAGACTAACAAAAACGTCTAACAGAAACAACCAAAAACAAAACTAAAAAAGTTACAAAACAACTAAATAAAAATTAACTGTAATGCTTCCTCTCTCTGATATTTCAGCCTTCCCCTGATATTTGGCTCTGAGTCTCATTCGTGATACTACAGTCCAGTGAGTCATCTACCTGTCCCTAAGGTTACCAAACCCCTGAAATATGCTGTGTCTAAAAGAGTAATGTTTACCTCACTTCCTTGAAGTCATTCCCAATATTTAGTAGCATTTCGGCTTCATGACAGTGGTTTGGAATCATAACCTGACTTCCTTGTCCATTATGCTATTCTGAAAAGTGTCTCAATACCAAAGATCAAAGTTTGAAACTATGAGTTCCAAAGAGGTATGGACAGTTTAACAGGACACTCGTTTTCTACTCAGAATCATTTAGTTTTATGAGGTTTACGTCATTCTCTAAACACATGGCTATGTCAGTGACTTCGCCATGGAAATACTTTGGCATCTTGATTTTTACAAGCCTTAGTTCTTGCCACAAGGCTAACAAAGCCTGTAAATCAGGTATTTCAGTACGAATTCTGTATGACAAATCACCATAAAACTCAGTGGCTCACAAGTCAAACAAGCATGAGTTGTCTGAGTTCAGCTCATCTTGACTGGCTACAGCTGAATTTGCCTCCGAGTTCCAGGTTCAGTTCTGCCTAGGTCTTATGCCTTGGGGTGTGTTCTAGTAGAGATGTCAGATGGAAGTAATTCAAATAGTTAAGCCTAGAGAGAAAGCATAGAATTCTATCAGGAATAAACAAAGTAGGACACCCTCTATCTTCCCTGTAGGAGAGTGAAGAGCTATGATTAGTAGAAAACCCCTCATCACCGAGTGTGTGTGTGTGGTGGGTGGTGGGTGGTGTGTCTGTCTGTATGTCTGACTGACTATCTGTCTGTCCTATCATTCTTTCCTACCCATGTCTTTATGTGTCTCATTTTATTTTCTGGTAATGACAATGGAACCAATGTTTTAAAACAACAACAACAAAACAAAACAAAACAAAAACCCAAAATATTTTCTATTCCTGATGGTAAAGATGGTACTAAATGGCTTGATATTTCTCTTTTTACTTCCATCTTTGAGAAACTGTTTCTTAATCATACTTTTTAATGGCAAATGAATCAGCTACTGTGGTTAACTAGAAATGATGTTACTAATTCTAATCTTTAATAGCTTACTTGATATTCCAAGGCTGTGATGGAAGAATTAGTCTAAATGTTTCAATTTTGTTATCTTTTCTCTTTCCCTTAAAGACTTTCACATTTAACTTTAAAACACACTAATTTCTCATTGACTTCTCTGGACTTATCCTATCTGGAACTCAGCAGTATCTGTCTAAAGTCATCCCAACTCAGGGTCATCATTTAAGATTCTTAGATGCCACATCTTTAAATGAATGGTTCAATCTTTTCCTTCTTTCTTTCTTGAAAATTAGGTTAGTGAATGGTGTATGTGCATGAGCCATGACTCTATTGACATGAAAAATACTTGTGGTTGTTTCTGTCCAGGGGATGAGGAAGGATGCTTCTTCATCTCCAGGAAGCAGGGCTTGTCTGTTCTCTTCATTTTATCCTTTTTGAGCATCATCCTATTGCTGAGTGTTACTTAGAAAGCAGCATTATTTTTATAACTAAAATTACTAAAATAAATCCTGCTAATAACTATACTTCAAATATTTTGACAGCCTGTCACAGTTGGCAGGATAGAAAGAAACATTGTATCTCCATGACTTACTAGATTCTAGTTGTGAATTCCCAATGCAGAATAAGAAAGTAAGACATGAGGGTACCCTTGGGGGCTCATTAGGAATATTTTAGGACTTAGAAGTTTTGTATTTTTTCTATTTCTCAAGTTTCAGTTGTCTTCTTGGTCCTTCATTTCTATTTCATACTCCAAAGTGTATGAGTACCTCTGTAATCTAATATAATCATTCCAGCATTAGCTCAGTTTACAGTAAAGAATGTCATTTAGATGAAAAATGACTATGCCTTCTTATTAAAGCTTCATGGCCTTTGTAGCATCATTTCGTGTCATCCTAAAAATTATCTGTATGGTTGCGTGGGAGGAGCGACAGAGAGAGAGCGAGAGCAAGAGCGAGCGAGCGAGCGAGAGAGAGAGAGAGAGAGAGAGAGAATGAAGAAATAGATATCTTGATAGAGGGAGCCATTATGGGGTTAGAGAGAAAGCTGGTGCTAGGAAAGCATCAAGAACCCACAAGATGTCCCCAGCTAGGACTCCAAGTAATAGTGGAGAGGGTGCCCAAACAGGACTTCCCCTATAATTATATTAATGACCACACTAATTGTCATTATAGAACCTTCCTCCAGCAATGGACAGAGGCAGAAGCAGAGATTCATACCTAAGCTCCTTCCTGGTCCAGCTGAAGAGAGAGAGGAGAGAGTATATAAGCAAAGGGACAAGGATCATGAGGAGGAGACTCACAAAGATGGTTGACTTGAGCTCATGGGAGCTCATTGACTCAGAAATTACAGCTGAGGAAACTTCATGGAAAGAAACTAAACCCTCCAAATGTAGGTGACAGATGAACAGCATAGGCAGTTTGTGGAGTCTCTTACAGTAGAACAGAGTTTATTCCTGGTACATGAACTGGCTTCTTGCAGCCCATTCCCTACAGAGGAACACCTTACTCAGCCTTGATACTGCAGGGAAGGACTTGGTCCTACTTCATCTGGACATGTTAGACCAAACTGATTTACCTTGGGAAATGGATTGGGGGATGGGGTGGGGGGAGGCTGAGGGAGGGCTGAGAAGAGGAGAGGGAGGGAGAGCAGTGGTGGATAAGGGGAAAACTTTTATAAAGATAAATAAAGCATAGAATCTAGAAAAAAATTAATGATCTATAGTGTAGCTGGGCAGCAGATGTCATCTATTCTAATAGCAAAGTGTTCTTTTAGCAATGGCCAAATCTTTCTGATTTTACTTTAAGATAACCTAATCTAACAATAACAACTGTCAATGAGAAAAATTGCACACTAAGTTTTCAAGGCCATACATCTTCCTTTATCATTTAGTATACATGGACCAGAATAGCATAAGCAATACTCATAAGCAGTCATGGAAGTAAGTCTTCTTACTTGAGTAATTAATCTATTTTTTGGGTATCTAACAAAATGGTCAGGACAATGACTTTAATTACTGAGTTTTAAAGGTGGATACTAGCTCAGCAATATGGCTCAGTGGGTGGAAGCTCCACTGAGCTACCACACACACACACACACACACGCACACACACACACACACACACACACGCACACACACACACACACACGTGATATATAAAAACCCCCACATTTTGATGTCTTCATTATTGCATTAATATGTAATGTTCACCAACTTAATAAAGCCTTATTGAGTCTCATCTTTTTCGATGCTTACTTTCTTAAGTCCTGAGGGATAAAGAGGGTATATGAAAACATCTAGGGGAGTATTTGACATGCAGAAAACTCAATATATCTGAGTAATTTCCTCTTTGATGCTCTAGGAATTTAATGTGAATATAGTAGGATATTGTATAGTTTCCAGAAATAGAATAAAGGACATTGCTTTATTTTGTGAGAAAACTCACAAGTGACTAAGCTTTAAGCCAGATCCACTTACATAACACATGACTATTTTCTTCATCCAAGGGATGTTTAAAAGGCAGGCTTGCACTACAACAAGCATAAGAACACAGCTGCTTTGTGATATCTCTTTTGCAGCTTTTCTTATGCCATTATAGAATATTATAGTATTTGACAGCATGGGAGAAAGAATCCCCTGTTTCTGACATCAAATCACTTTAAAAGTCTGAATTAGAGTACTGTAAATCATGTAAAATTGTTTCAATTTTATTGCATTGCACTTCAGGGAATGAATTTGATTTTGTGAAGTATTTCAACAGGAATGGCCTTATTATTCACTTTCCAGGGTTCTAGCTATATTGCATTACACATTGCCACACAATGTTACCAAATTTTATTTTCATATTATATATTACTCCTCTGAAATCAATATTTGGAACATTTAATTCCTGTAAATGGGAGTTTGCTTATTAAAAATGCATAGGATATAAAACAAACCAATGACTATTCCATCTATATTGTACAATGCCATTCTTTGCTCTTCAACACTGATGCATATTATTTTAATCCCACTCTCCTGGAAATTAAAGATGAAAAATATTGCTTCCCTGAAAATTCTTAGAAAAATCATATAATTGAGGGACAAATATAACAAATGTCAGATACAGAGATGACTCTCACTCAGTGTTGCCTATGCAGTATGAGGTTCTCTATTCTGGCTTATAAATGTTGCTCAGTAGAGACCCAGTAAGAATTCTATGTTAGTGACATGCTGGAGTTCGAGTGAGATGAGGGTTTCTTGGGTTGCTAGGGAGTAAATAGAGGACTGGATCAGGTCAACATAATTTATAAGCTATGTCTTTGAAATTTAGCTAATGAATTATATGACCCAATATTGTGAATGCATAAAGTTTATTTTTTAATTTATTTCAAAAAGCTCCACCTTTCTAAAACGTCAATCATGACTCAGGCTGGTAAATGATATGCCAGAGTTTGGTAGGTATAATTTGAAATGTCTGAAAATTGTCACATAGGTTAAAAGGTCCAAGATCAGCACAGGTAGCATTAAAGAACTACAGGTCTCTCAAGGTGCTCAGAAGAGGTTTGATGGAGAGTCTTGGTCCCTTCCCAACAGCATCTGTCTTCAAAATGCCTGTCTGGAAAGCTTCATGCCAAATGTGAATCCTTATCTGAATTTTAGTCAAAGAAAAATATAGCCTGGCAGACTGAATGAGTGGTATTTGCTATTATCAAAATGCCACAAGGTTTTATATGACAACTAATAAATTATTTATCAAGGCAACTTGTTTCAATAAAAACAGAGACATAAAGAAGTCATTGTCTCATAACATCTTCCTTTCATTTGGCAACTCTTGTAAAAGAAATTTGAAGCCAAGACTTATTTTTATTGTTATCAAACCCAGGACTCATTACTTAGGAAGGAAACTTCATGACCAGCATTAGTGTCTTTACAGAAAGTGGATATTTTCCCTACATGTAAGAGTTGATGGCTACTGTAAACACTGGGGCTCTTCGTCTCTTTGCCATAGGTTGCTGGGTTAATTAGTTGTCTTGCCATACTGAGTGTCAAGGCCATTCTTGAGTAACTCTCCCTGTTCTAAACACAGCTGCTGGTCAACCTTGGTCCTCTGCCAAAACTGCCAGGAACCAGGGAGTTAGTATCATCCACCTGCACCTTTTTCATGTCCAGACATTCCAGAGCCTTAGTTCTGGTAGAGCTTATTGAACTAATGACTTTTATAAGAAAATTTCTCAATATGGCTTTTTGTTGTTGTCATTATTTGTAAAACAAAGAACATAATTGTACTTATCTTATAATTTTGTTGCAAATTTTAATGTGTTGTACTGGACATAAAGTGCTCTGGGTAAACATAAAAATTTATTATATTGAAAGTAGGTGCTGAGACCTTGGTTCTGGGAAAGAACAGTCTCCTGAATCATGGTCTCATGATGTGTGTGACTATAAATTTCATTTCCTTGAAGATTTATGGCCTCTAGACTACCTTGCTCTTTCCCTGTGCTTCCAGATGAACCTTTGAGAGTCAGAGTCAGGCTAGAACAACCAAGTTACTGCCACATTCTGATTGGCCCTTCAGAATCCCTCCTCTCAATTTAACCCTACATGCTTTTTCCTTCTCCTTTCTCTCAAAATTGAGAAGCAAGAAGCAACAACATTGTTTCTTTGGAACAATGTGAGTCAGGACAGTAGAGACCAGTCCTGTTAATTTATGTCCTTAGCTTTCCTATGAATAGATAAATGCTTATAATACTAGTACACTTTAGAAACTCATCCATTGGGAATTGGCTGTAAATTCCAGGGGGAAAAAATGCACTTTCCTTTCTTCACAGACCAGCTCCCAGAGTGGTTTTTCAAAAGATCAGCTTCCTCCCCTTGCATTCGCAAAGGCCTGGGTTCAATCCCTAGAACTACAAAATAAAAAGCACACCTAAATAGACAGTAACTTATCATTAATAACAAAACAATTTTTCCCTTCAATTATTTTCTATATTAGTTCTATAGTGATAAAAATCCAGGGAAACAAAATACCTTAAATGATCTGGGACTCCTAACCTTGCCTTAGTTAGTTGCTATAAAGACAGTTATACTTGATGAACTATATAGCAATAATTCAAATTCTGATTTTAAATTTGTGTAAAACATACATCCACAGTATTATCTTTATAATTTAAGTATATTTTAAGGTTCCTAATATTTTAGTTATAATCAAGCTGTTACAGTGATTAGAAGCATTTTTCATGAAATTAAAATCATATTTAAGTGTTCAGCCACAGGTATTATAGAATATTAAACAAAGGGATGGAGATGGAGAAATGGCTCAGCATTTCAGAGTACAAGATGTTCTCCCAGAGGGCCAAGGTCTGATTCCCAGCACCCATATTTTGGTTCACAAGCATCTGTAACTCCAGTCCCAGGAGATCCAACACCTTCTCCTGGTCTGCACAAGTGCAAAGCACATGTGTGTACACATATACACATGCAGGAAAAACCAGCCATAGGCATAAATTTTAAAATTAGACTCAATAGGAATTGGTAGTGCTGATATCACAACAATCTGATATAAGTTGTATTCACTACTTTTGATTCTTTCCTATTTCAGTTAAAACATAAGTGGATATTATTTATGATTTATTTATTGACATTTATTGGATAGATTTTTAATTGGGTAAAATGGTCAAGCAATTCCAAATTAGGTATCATGTTTATCCTGGCAACATCAGTAAGCTGATGTTTTGTAAATTATGTTTACACATCACTCCATATACAATCATGACTGCTAGTAATTTTAATTGTGTAAAATCAATTATCATAATACCATAAAAAAGATAGTGAATGCTCTGTCTCAAAGGAGAGAAATCCCAAATCCTTGCAACTTCATAATGAACCCATGAAATATGGATTTAACTTATAGGAAAAAGTGAGAGGTTTGCTTTTGGTACTCAGTGCCCAGAGAGTCTTTAGAATAAATACTTTAGAACTTATTTTACAACAAGAGAAACCACTCTCGAGATGTCTTTACATCTTTCCATTCCGAACAATGAGGATGAATTCCCTTTTGGAATATGGAGCCCACAGACAACATTTTCTGAATATTACAATGCATTCAAAGCAAGAGAGTTAAAATAAAGCTGTTCAGAAAAGCCCTAAATTCTAGCCATAGAATAAAGCCTGAGTCTTCAGGGTCAAAATTGCAAATGTGGAACATCCAAAGTCACAGAGTCACTGACCAGCAGTGAATGTTTGTTATTTATTATGAGAATTTTTGCTCTAGCATTTCTGTTTCAGTAAGATTTTCTTAGCAGCATTTATCCTTGAATGAACTTGTTAAAGTACTGTGGTTTATGCCACTTTTCAAAATTAAAAACGCCAGTAAGTCCGTTAGTCTGTTTTACTTTTCAGAAACACTGATATGGTGTGGAGAAAAGACCAGAGAACTGGAATTTCAGTGGCCTCCACTGTTTCTATTTCAGCCTCTGCTTTGATGGGGTAGGTTTCTTGACCTTGAATTTCTGTGACATAGTACAAGGGACTTCACAGAGATAATCTCTAATACCCTAATTTAAATATCTTTTTTATATATATCTAAATCCATTTAAACACTAATGGATGGCAGAATGATAATCCGATGCCATTAAAGTAAGGGCTTCAAATCTCATTTTATATTTTTTACTCATTATTTCTTAGACTGTGTTTGAACCTAAATGAATGGCTTCAAGAACTATAAGGAAAATTTAAACTACAAAAGTTTTAATTGCTGATAAGCCCAATAACATAATGAGCAGTATGAATAATAATAAGCACTTTTTTATTTGCACAGGACTACTCATTTTATATCATGACATTCTATACAGTAAAGGAGTCAGGCTTTTAAAGACTCAGCAATAGGACAAAGGCATAAACATGGTCCTGAACAAACTGTTGTAAGGTGCAACTGTAACAGTACCTAGAAAATAAAAGTGATTCCAATGGTACATAATTAAAAAATAATAAGGCCTTTCCTTTGGAGATCAAGAAAACCAAAACTGCTTGTGTTTGGAAACAGACACACTGATGGCTGAAAGACCCGTTCAAATGGCAAAATTGGGCATCTTCCTACCATGCTAACTTGTACTTTCTTTGTTTTCAAGGATCACCCTAATCCATGCCTTCAAGCATTTAGCCCAACTCTCCTGAGAGAAATGTGTGGCTTGCCTCTGATCATCTTTTTCTCTCTTTAAAGGATCAGAATGCTTTTTGTGGGTCACTTACGTCCCAATCTTGTATCAATTAACACTATGTTGCAATTTTATGTTAATTCATTTTCTGGTTAGCTCTTTTTCTGACTATAAGTGTCTTCTGAATGTTAGAAGCAAAAATAAACTGTGTTATCAAGACATGTGGATCAGTCAGGATCCACTAAAGAATACTGAAGAATTTAGTATATTGATAGCAAGTTGTTTGCAAGAGTCCATTGGTACAGAAGACAGCACATTTGTCAAATGGAAAAGTAGAAAAGTAGTGGGTTATGTCATTGGAAAGTGTGTAATATTCCTTACACTTTGCAAATATATGTCACTGTGATTTGTTTAATAAGGAAGCTGACTGGCCAATAGCTGAACAGGTAGAGGTTGGCAGAACTAATAGAGAAAAGAGAGTACAAAAAAAGAAGAGGAGGAGTCTCAGGGTAGTGAACAGTTACAGAGGAAGCAGAGGAGATGAACTTGTTATACTGAGAAAAGGTACTGAGCCCACACGGAAGAGTATTGATAAAAAATATGTGTTAATTTAAAATGCAAGAGTAAGTAACAAGCCTGAGCTATTGGCTGATGATTTATAATTGATAAGAAGTCTCCATGTGGCTATTTGGGAATTGGCTGGTATATATAGCACCCATTGTCAGGCAACATAGATCCACATGAGACTTGAGAAAGCTATAGCCTACTTTCCTTTCATACTCACTTCTTGTCCATTCATTTCCATTTATGCTTTGATCAGAAGCAACTTCAGTGATCATATTGAAACTTTGAAAATGGGCATATAATTACAAAAGACATTAAATTCCATAACATACTCATTTCTCATAATACATCCAATTTTACTTAATTTGAGGCAATTTCTCAAAATTTTGCAACAAAGCTCAGATACTAAATTACTCAATCAAGGTAATATTTGTCTGGAGAGCAAGCAGAGGAAGAAAAAAACAACAGCATCAATAAGAGCTGCTCAACATCATTAAGTCCTTATCATATCTAAGTAATTATACAAAGCTGTATGCATTGTATCTTACAGTTAATCTTCACAATACAATAATGTACAGAGAATCACAGTTTTGTAGGTTGAAAAGCAGAGGCCCAGGGAGATCTAGAGAAGAGGATAGTAGGACACTGATGCTGTAGACGTGGGAAAAGAAGAAATGAGAGAAGTTTAAGTGGAGCCAAAGAGAGAATCACAAATAAGGGAGGAAGAAGGGATACATAGCAATAATGCTTAAAAAGGCGAAGAGAAACATATTTATAAGCTTACATAAAATACATGTAAAATGGAGTACAAAATACATACTAAAATAAATTATGTCACATGGTGTGATAATGCTCCCCCAAGAGCCAAAGGCTTGTGATAATGCTCCACCCAAATAACAGACTATCTAAAAAAGTATCTAAGTGCCAGATAAGGAAAATTTCCCTTTAAGTTGCTGGTCAGACGATTCCAAGAGCACTTCAAAACAACATAGGCATTCCTCTTGCTTGCTTCCCTGAGTTTGAAGATAAGACTCCATTGCTAAAGGCATGCTAATTTTTGATCTAGGACCTGGTGGGATCAAACTTATTCTGCATACTTCCTTCCTGAGACATAGCTCTTATAATATTGGAAGGTGCTATGCAAGTTGTTATGGGAGAAAAAATAATCAATAGTTTCATCTAAGATGTAAATAAAACCCGTAATCACAAAATGACCAGATTAGCAAGATATTCCCAATGGTTCAATAGTGGCAATGATATCTTAGATATAACTGATTGCTGTCTAATTGGGTTTAAGGCCCATAAAAGAGGAGGGAATCCATGCCTGGTACTGTGAAACTAGCCATTTGCTTAAGGTTGGTGAGTACATAGACCTAGAGGAGAACATGCTGTTATCATTTTATTAATCAACCATAGCTTCTGAATGTATTCTAAGTATCAATCATTATATCCAAAGATTAGTGTGGCTCTGACCCCTCATCTAAAGGATCTTGTTTCTGCCACTCTGAGAATGTAGACAATGAATGACCAGGGTGAAAGGCCTAGCTGCTACATCTACAAAACCATCCCTATACCTACAGCTCAGGGAAAAATATAGAGTAAGTAGCTAGAATGATTGGAAAGAGCAGAGGACAAAATGCCTATTCTAAGATGGTGTCTTGTAAACATCACAGAGCTATTACATCAAATAATAAAAATCTCTCATGAAATCTCAACAACACAGCTGTGTAAACAAGACCCAAATGATGACCATATAAGGCAACATATAAATGGTAATAGGGGAAAGTTCATAAAGCTCCACCCCTAAACGAAGAACTAAGGACAGTCAATGTCTGCAGGGCAAGGGAGATCAGTCTTCCCCAGGCCAGTGCTCCTTATAAGTTATCTAATCCCAAGCATTCAGCCTTAGCCTTAAGACATGTATATACAATCACCTGTAAATAAGCTCTGCAGGTTGTATATATAAACATGATTGGGGAGGGAAGAGAGAGAATATGTACATAAAACAATAGCAGGGCTAGAATAGGACTAGATTAGAAAAATAAATTATAAAAGTTATTATAGGTATAATTTTTCTTTTAATAAAAGAGAAGGGCAAGTGTTTCCTTGATGTGGAAATGTCTTTCTGTATGCTTTGAATATCATTCTTCAAATAAAGGACCTGTTTTGGCCCATGTCAGGCACCATAGGAGTAGGTGGGGGAAATCAGACCATAGGTAGGAGAAGGAGGGTGGAGTCAGACAGAGACATGATCCAGCTGCCCATGAAGCAAGATGTAATGAAACAGATAAGCCATGGACCATGTGGCAGGACATATTAATGAAAATGGATTGAATTAAGATTGAAGAAACAGCAATATGCTTGAGACATAGGACAAACAGAATAAAATTTGTCTAAGTGCCTGTGTGTTTCACTGGGAATTTGGGACTGCTGGTTCAGATAAGTGGCAGCAGGCAGGTCTGAACAGTGGGACTAGGTGGGCCAGAAACATCATGTTACATTTCCTGATTGTCAATAGCTGTAAAAACCTGTATTTAATATTCCTCTTATTCCTGTTTCCAGGTGGAGCATGATGCTTTACAGATGACTTGGCCAACCTTTGCTGTGTATAATACTCTTTTCTGTAGGTACTAGCATCAACCTCAAGTATGACCTCACTCATTATCTGTAGAACTGCTGAGTGTAGAAATTTTACAGAACAAATAATTGACATTTTTCTCTTCTTAGCTAGAGACAAAAAAAATACAGCACAGGAAACCAGGGAAGACTTTTGATGACATTGAATTGCTTCTTTATAATTTTCAATATTGCATATAAAGACTTTCTTAAATGATAATGTAGCCAGCAAGTTTTAATAAAAGAAGTAATGCATGCGACATCAGCGCCATAGTAGCTATCATTTATTGGCCATGTACCACTTGTCAGCTCTAGTACTAGGTGTTCTATATATATTATTCACACTTTGCTAATGAGGTTGATATGTTAGAGAGTCAGAACTAGGATTTGGATGTTACTCTATTCAATCTGTGAATACAAAATAGACATTGAAATATACATATGATAGATATATAATGAAGTATGTGATGATAACTTTCACTCCCAATGTCTATTTTTTTTTCCTCAAATTTCAGTCAGTCTCAAGGATGACAGTTAAAGGCCAATTTTCTTCATCATTGCTTAATAAAAGATGTTGCCCTCTGTCTTCATTCTAGCAAGTGAATAAGACCTTAGGGATCTGAGCTCTTCTTACAAGAGACAGTCCACCACCTTTGCTTGGTTGACCAGCTCTTGCTATGGTTGGAATGTAGGCATGCTGTTGTGCATTAGGACATAAGCAGCTTAGCTCTTGATGGGACAGCTATGCTGAGACCTATAGGAAGACAAGAAGTATCCACCATGGGGTAATAATATTGACCATGAAGTTACTATGTTTTAATCGCTCTTTATGAAAACAAATATAGTTTGTTCTTGCTTAAGTCATTACCATTTCAGACTTTTATGTTAGAATCTACCCTGTATCTCAACAAACTCATTAAATGAGACCACAGAGCCAAAGAAGCAATAACAATTGTGCTAGAAAAATAAAGGAAAGCAGCAAATACTGATCCTCAAATGAACAGGTATCCAATTGTGAAAAGATTTCTTTGGTTGAGCTCATATATTGAAACTCTTTCATGCAGAGGTAAAAATAGGCACCCAGAGGACCCTGGTGCCAGATGAGGACCTCATCTTCCCAGAGGAAAAAAATGTATATCCTAAGTCTAATAACATGGACTAATAGCAAAATCTCCTTATGTATATCTCCTAGTTTTGGTTTTATCTTTTCTATTAAACTGAGATACCACTATGAGCAATGCAGAGAGTACCCAGGAATATGGCTATGCTAAGTTTGGCCAAATCTTACAAAAATTCATTTCTTTTAATCTGTTCATCTCAGTTTTCCTGTAAATCAGTGAGAATGAACAAGACATAGATTCTCATAACATTTAACAGAGAAGATTTGAAGTCTGGTAAATAAGAGCAGTGGGGGTGGTGAGCACAAGTTTGTATACTAGTTTATTAATTTGTGCAAGCATCAAATATATATTGATTATATAGCCTGAGTTGTGTGACTAAAAATTCTGTTTTTCAGTATTACGCCCCGATTTAAAATAGCTAACTAATCATTTGAGGACATGTCTGTAAGAAAGAGTCAGGACTTGAAAATGAAAGTTAGATTATTCAATCATTTAAATGTGCAATTATTAACATGCAAATTAGAGACTTCAGCATCAGGGTGGATTAAATTAAAGTATACAACATTAAAGGCTGAGAGCAATGCTCCAGAATAAACACTTAGAGAGTGAAATAGTAGAATACACTCTTAACATATTCCAGGTTCCAAAGTGACTCTCTAGGACATAAATAAGCACACAGGAAAGACTTAGAAGGAAAAGAAAGAAGACAAAATGCTGGTAGAATCTGCAGGATAACTTTAGTGGACTGAGATGATTATTCTAGAAGTGTTGCTCAAGCTATGGCCTGACAAGAGATTAATTAGAAGCAGACAAAATAAAGAGGAAGTAGTCTTTGATAGGGAATATAGTGGGTGGAGCCCAAATAAGAAAGCCTGGCTCACTCTAAGTAAAAAAGCAATTCAGAATGCTTATATCGCTGAAATGTGGGTGGATAATTAAAGAGTGGTGGTATGAAGCTTTCTATGCACAATAATTAAGAAGGAGAAGAGAAAGTTAAATTTCACATCTTCTGCAATAGAAATAGTTGCAGGCTGGGAAATATAGATATAGATGTGTTACATAAAGAAAGCTGCAAACTCTTCATCACTGTTCTCATTGAGAAATAGGATGTGCCCTATCAGCTGGACTTTCAGGTGTCCCTTGAATTCCCAGACATGTTTTTATCAAGAGATTCTCTCCCACCTCAACTGGTTCAGTGCTAACTCATAAGGGGATACTATGTATGAAGACAATGGAGGACTCCTCTTTACAGAAGCAATGTTCCAGGTTTTTTGAAATTATGTGCATGAGCAGAGCTGTGAGAACCTTCAGGGATGTTTGGTTGAGCACTGTCCTCTGAGTTGATAGTGCCTGTGCTGAAACCATGTCTGAACCCCCAAACTTATGAACCTGTATTTGGAGTCAGACACTGGATTCTCTGCTTATTTTATGGACTATACATTCACCGAGGAACCACAGGGGACCATACCTGAGCATCCTGCAGCCCAGTGAAGACTATGGGAGAATAGGGGTAATGCAAGTTCTTCCAAGTGGGAGCAAATGACTGTGGTTATCCTGAATGCTCAATTGCAGCTGAGCTCTCAATGGCTGCAGTTGCATGGAAATGCCAACCAATATAGCATGGAGAAGAATCAGCAGCTTATAGTAGCCACCTGAGAGTTGAGAAAAGTTAAAAAATAATGCTGTTCAAGGTTCCATGGTTTGAGGTGGTTGCTAATTGGTATAATTGAAGAAGTACTAATCTGAATGGGTTAGAGAGGAATTGAAATCATGTGTTGTGATGGCAGAAAAACATTTGAAATAGAGAACAGTCTACAATAGCAGATGTTATAAAAATAAAGAGATATGATGGCAGGCCAACTTAGTATGAGCATTGTTTATATTGTTAGTTAGCAAAGCAAATATACCAACTTGTTAAGTGTCTTTAGTTTGCAAAAAGGACAATCTCTCTTTTGTTTTCCTATTCAGTGAAGTGCTACTGTAAGGGTCTTTCTCATTTAACTGTGATTATACTAACAGAAGAAACTGTACATTGAGCATCGTGTAGTGCACAGTATTTGTCTTGATTCAATACTCATCACAAGGTTGGAATATACTCAGGTTCCCTTGAGTCTCTGTCCATTGAACCATGCCCAAGCTCTTGCTCATGATACTGTGTGTATGGATGTTTAACTGTGCCTTAACATGTCAGGCATTGAAGCTCAGTTTCTAGCACAGTAATGTTAGAAATTGTGCTAGTAGCAATGACTGGTGCAGTGGGATGTCTTTAGGTTATTGGAGGAATGCCCTCAGAAAGGAATAGGAGGTTCTTGGGAAACCTCATTTTCCCTCTGCCTTCCTGTCTCACCATGTGATCTCTCCTTGGTGCACATTTTCTGCCATGATGCCAACCACCCTGTTGCAGTACAGCTAGGGAGATGTTTCACCAGCCAGTGTCACACTGTTTAGACGATTAGGCTATAAAATTAGAGCTAAATAACTCCTATTTCTAGATTAAAGTTCTCAGCCCCAGGTAGTCTGCTATAATAGCTAAAATGGACTAACACCCCTTTAGTCTTCCACTAAGGGATTAAATAAATGCAACATAAAGTGTCTGTGCCTTTTATGTCAGGTTCTTACTTTCTGGACTTTTTTTTTTTTTTTTTTAATTCTAAGTGTCTGCTGTGCTCATTAACATCTGTTGCAACATCTACTATCTCTTTTTGTCTTAATCTCCTACTGATTTCAAGTTGCTATCCAATTGTAAATTCGGGTCTTTTTTTTTTTTAAGGCGCCTGAAAATGACTGAAATTAAGTAAGCACTTACCCATGCTCTCTGCAGGGCATTGCCCTGGGAACCTGGGCATGCTAGTGTTGTGAATTCTCATTTGGGGCCAACATCTTAACATTCCCACTGAGAGCTGTAGCAGATTCAATCACAAGTTCAGCTGCCCCTTATGCTGTTCGTTTCCTTAAGGGCTGTAATTTGACTTATCATGCTGCCAGCCTGGCTGCCCTCCTTCCTTTTCCTGGATCATCAAAATTGTTGGAAATTGGCCTGAACTGAAAATCTGGGGAACTTGAAAGAAGAGCCCATCTCATTAGTTTTCTCCTGGATTACCCACAGGCCATGATGAATTCACTGAGTTAAAAAGAAGAGCCTCGCTCCAAATGTTTAAAATATTAAGATATTATTATTTTCTTTTAGAGTCATGTATCATTACGTTATCAAGTAGATGACACTTGGCATTTGATTTTTATGATTTGGGATAATTTAAAAACTCTTGAACAGTTCTATTATTTCTTAGTTATTTTTAATCAGAAAAAAATCTGAACCCATTGAAGTTAAAATATCTGCTTAAGTGCAAAGAAGGACATAAAATTGAAACTACCAGGCACTTAACAAAGCTTGTAGCAAGTTAATAAGGAGTGTGCTTTAGTTCTCAAACCAAGTCACTGGGAAGTAAGAGAAGGAAATTCTGCTGAGCCCTCAAATTTCAGAAAATGAGTAAGCATATTCTTTTTATTATAAAGTAATACATATTTGCATATATAATAATATGGTGAAAATTATGACTCCTGGGATATGTTGCTAGGTATGCCTTATGTACATAATTAAGTAAATTATCCCCAAGACCAGGAAATGGAAAGACACATAGTCTAAATTAAGATACTTTAAATCACTTGGTTCATTAAATCAATTTAAGCACATAATGAGAAGAGAGAAGAAACGGGATAGGGAAAGAGCCAAGAGAGCAGGAGTCTACTACTGGAATTTTGGTTTATGCAGTGTTTCATATTCTATTTCTCTCTCCATATGGGAGTGTGGTTATGAAAACCAAAACTGAGATATCAACAAAGCAACTTTATATAGATTGGCACACAGTAACACGCACCTCTAAAGAGAGGTACCTGTGCACAGCTTAAGGAGAGCATCAGTCTAATGAGAGACAAAGACCATCATTTTCCAGAACATGTGTCACTAAGGGATGGTCAACCCCAAACACATCAAGTATCCCAGCAGCTTCTGTGTATCTAGCTGTTCATGTGTGCTAGACACTTAAAGCTTACATGGTCTCCTCTGTGCAGGTTGTGAATGACTAGATAAGATAATTTTGGTGTCAACTTGACAGGATTAAAGGATGTCTAGAGAAAGGGTATAATTTTGGGGTGTGTTTGGGCATCTGCAGAGATTTGTGGTGTTTGAGTTAACGTAATGAACAGAGAAGGTTTACTTAGTGTGGATGAGAGAGACAAACAAAGGGCTGAAGCTTTGGGTCTTGTAGATTACACTAGCTGCTCTGAATCTAAGGCTTTTGAATTTGTAGCATCCCATGCCCTGACATCCAAGGCTACCCATCTTACAAAGTTTCATGAAACTTCTCTGCCTCTAGCATCCTGAGAGCCATTTCCTTAACAAGTTTCTTTTCATAGATAAACCTATATCCACATCTGCCATATTAGTTCGTTTCTGGAGAACCCTGACTGATGCATCTAAAAAGGACACATACATTCTGCCTGTTTCAAAACTTCCTTATTTATTCATTATCTTTACCTAATACAGTCCATGAATTTTCTCTGTGCATTATAAAGTAATAAATTATTCTGTATCAATGCCTGACATGTTCATCCTATTTTTTGTATTACACAGCAGAATTAAATATTTTGAAGTACAGCAAAATATACACTACATATTTAAAAATTAAACATAAATTTAACTTCCACTACCCAGTGGACAAAATCCAAGTGCTGAGGGTATGACAGGGGACAAGATAAACATCTGTCCCACTGGAGCTTCTACCAGATTTTTGAATGATAAAAATCATAGTTATGTCATTGAATCATTTTAAATTTGTTTTGTATAATCAATTCATCTTTAGGTTTTTGCTATTAATCTCTGATATTAAAGAGAAAAGACTTAGGAGACAGTGTAATCATATTTTAGATCATTGTCATAATGAATGCAAAGTGATTGCATAGAGAAAATAAGCTGCCCCTCTTACTATCAGTAGAAGGCAGTATAGAAAATATAATGACTTTCCAGGGAATGTTAGCAGTGCAGAAACAGGTCTCTTTTCACAGCAAAGATTAATGCTGTTCCATGTTTGACTTTAATATATTTTAAAGGTAAAGGTCGCACTAAGTATACTTGAAGGTGAGCGCTGGCTATCTCAGAGGAGGCTGAAGTGGAAAAAGGAGGCCAAGGGTGTGAGGGGAGACTGGGAAAGAAGAGAGAAGAAGGAAGAGAAGAGGAAACAGAAAAGTAATTTATAACTACTTGTCAGACATCAGTTCTTAAAAATTTATAACTACCTAAAGACATTAGAAATCATTGGATCAGACCTCCTCTACTGTGCAACTAATTCCTGTTTTTGTTCAATGACTCTGAAAAGTAAGCGTTGCCATCTGTTAGTGATAAAACAAAAGTAAGATAAATTGGGAGGATATTTGGTGAAACACACATTTCAACTTTCACTCAAAAAAACCACCGCAGCTCCGACAAATGGCAAAGCCTTGTTAACAAATGACCTCCGAAGCTGCCAAAAGTCAGAATTAGAGAACAATATGGAGGGAGAGGAACAAGTTTGGAGCCTACTCATCACCTAACTCTTTCTCATGAAAGACATTTTCTTCATAAGAACTAGAAAACGTTCTCCAAAATGTACTCAAAACTTACCATTAGCAGTCTTGGGGCTCATAAGATTTCACTCACCTGAAATGTACAAATTACTGGTTATTTTTCCTACTCTAGTCAGTGATTTTTTTAAAAGATGTTTTACTCTACAGGCAATTTCAAATGTTGGATAGTTTATTGTAATTATTTTTGCGTTTTTCTTTTGAAAATTTGGTTATGCTTTTCATTTGTATTTTATGTAGTTGTTTTAGCTTAATTTTATAATGCATATATTTTAATAGTAAAATTTATTATGTATTTTGTATCTCCCTTTCCTTTACATTTTTCCAAGCTCTCCCATATAACACTCCTTCACTTGCATAACTACCTTTTCATTGTTATTATATGCATATATATTATAAAAGATTTTGCTCAGTCTGTATAATGTTACTTGTATGTATTTTTTCAGTGTGGTATTGGGTACTCAGTTGGTGTGCTGCCAGTATTCCACAGTTGCCTATAGTTCTCTCTGAAGGGTTCAGGCCTCATGGGCTTCCCCTAGTCAACTAGCACATGTCTATTGCTGTTGCTCTTACTCAATTATGTTCAGGCAGTCATGTTGACAAGATTTCTCAGGTGCAGCTTCTGGCATCAGTGGGAGGCAAAATCTCACAGCAAACTCCCTGATCCTTATTGACTTTTACAATCTTTCTGCCTCTTGGACTGCAACATGACCTGAGTTTTAGGTGAGGAATTGTTTTGCAGTTAAATCCATTGTGATTTGACTCCACAGCTATGCATTTCGGTTGGTTGTCATTTTCTGTAATGGTGTTCATCTCTTGCAAAGAGAAGTTTCCTTGATGACAGGTAGTGACTACATTTATCGAAGGGTCTGATACTCTCAAACAGTCAAAATATAGTTAGAACTTATGCTGACTTAGCAAGAGACCATTGTAGATTCTCCTCCAAGATTTATCATCACAGTAGCCCCGGGTATTTGATCAGGCTTCCAGTACCAGTTTTCTATCGCTAAAATATTATACACTTCAGAAACAAGGTACCGAGATACCTAAGCTGGAACTGACCAGAGAATCTTCTCAAAGAGTACTAGCTTCCACGGTACCAGAAGGTGATATACAAGCTTCCCAAGGAGAAAGGTAACCAGCAGTCCTATGCAGCTATGATGCCTATGGACAAATCAGAATAATTCCTGAAGGTTGACGTAGTGGCACATACACCTTGGTGGTAACCAACATCTAATTGGATTTAATACTTAAATTTTACAATAATTTTGTGAAATTTTAAATATGATTTCTAGACATATTTTTAAATTGCTGTTTTTTTTTTTACTAGTATTAAAAGGTAGTGTATAGATAAAACACATACAATGGCTTTGTAGTTTTCAAAATATCCTACTTTTAAGGGTGGCATTACTATGCAAACACATAAATATAGCTTCATAGGTGTTTGCATATGAAGATAATGAGATGATGTAAGTTTTGTAAGTAATATTTATTGACTAATTCCTAACTCATGCTTGTCTCTCATTTACGCTCCACCGGAGTCCTTTTCCATATCAGTAGATTTAAACCTTTGGTTTCTAGTTATTAAAACTGAAACTCCTGTCCTGCATAAAACCTCTTTTATCAAATGCTTCTCATCTGATCAGCTCAGTGCGAATCCTCTCAATAGTGCAACCAAAGCACACCCAGAATAAACATTTCTCCTCAGATACCCTGTTCTAGGTGCTGTTCTCTCACTCTGAGTTATACTTTAGCCTCTCTTTGCATCCTGAACTCCTAGAGCTACGGGGATGACCTTCACAAATTTCAGGTCAGACAACCTTACTTCTCTGCTCCAGCTCTCCCAATTCACCCAAACCCAATTCTTTCAGAGACTAAAAGTACAAAGTAAGCAGCCATATACCCTGCTGGCGATTCAAGAAAGCAAGGGAAACTTACTATGTTTTAGATATATTCTTTTTGTCATGTTCTTTCTTCCTTGCTGATGTTCCAACATCCTTCTATTGCTATCTTTTTACTTAGTAAAATTACTATAGCAATATAGCGATTCTTTTATGTTAAATCTGCTAATGAGAGGAACTTTTAAGTTTTCTTCATGTGAAGATGTTTTAATATTCTCTCCATTCCCTGTGTGTGAGCATGTATTTGTGTGTACGTATATATGTGTACACATACACATATATGTATACATGTATGTTTGTATGTATATCTCCAAATATAGGGTTTTAGATTGTTAATCATGTGTTTGGTCCTCCTCAGGGAGTTAACTCCTACTCACAAAATAAACATTAAACATTAAGCGATTCCTCTTGTGTGAATGCTAGCTTTTAGTCTTTAGATATTTGTGTTGCATTTAGAATATCCATGGAGGTTGGGTAACTAGGAAGGGACCAATGGGGTGGGGGAATCTTTCAATAAACGGGTCAAAAGTATTTGACCCTCTGTGGTTTCAGATGAAAACCTCATGCCATCCATATTATGTTTCCAGACATTCTGTTTTCTCCTTGTTGCTTCCAATAATCTGAGTTTTTAGAGGGGAAGTCTGACTAGAGAGCTGCTTGTGCTTTCCGTGGGCTTACTTTACTTAATATTTTTCTGCATTTTCTAAATTTATGTCTTCATGGCTTTTTTAGTCAATTTGGGGAGATTTCAGCCATCATTTTCTGAAACTTTTTAAGGTCCATTTTCAGTATTCTCTTCTTCCATGGATCTGTTCATGAGAATGCTGCCCGTTTTTCTGTTGATCCGCAGACCCTCCAGCTACGTCCTCTATTTCTCTCTCTTCCCTGTCTCTCACCTCCTTTTCCCCCTCCCCATTTCCCTCCTTTCTCTTTTCTTTGTCTTTCTTTCATCTAGTTTCTTTTATGTTCATATTGAACAATTTCTAGTGTTCCACTTTTAACATGATAGCTTTCCTCTTCTGTCTCCTCTGCTCTTGGGGCTATTGTTGGTTTACAATCTTAATATCTATCTTTAGCTATATTTTTTTTCCTCTTACTTTTTGTATTTTCTGTTACTTTGTTGAGTCCTTGGCTTTGTGGCCCTCATTTGTCTGAAGGCACACATTACTGCTGCGGCAGCCCTTCCACATCAGCTCTCTGACCATTTTTGGTTGAGAACATTTTGTCAGGTCTGCAAGGTACACTAAGTACCCTTTCTGGCAGCGTGGCATCTTCCTCGTCTAAATATAGAGTTTGTCATAGGGGCTTTTATGTGATGTGTTTTTTTTTTTTGTAGGAAGGAGACTTAGGCATTGATTAATCAGAAAATACATCTTTGGAAATGAGGCTAAGAACTGATATTATGATCAAGTGTCTCTGATCAAAGTGAGGCTCCTCAACTCTCAATCCATAGTCAAGTATACACACACACACACACACACACACACACACACACACACACACACACACACACACACAAACACAGCCAAATATGGTATAGAAAGAACTTAAGAATCAATCTCATAATATCAGTCTGGATTTCAATGAATATATTTGAATGGCTCCCATTTTGATTCTATGTGTCTTCACTAATAGACTAGAGCCCCAAACATCTAATTTGGTTGTGTAAAGTTGTAATTTAGGGATTTTGTTTCTTGATCGATAACACAAACTATATGATTTAAAAGTAACCAATTTAAAAAATACAGACATTCTGATATTCTAGACTCTTACAGGAATTAAGTTTAACACATTTTTGTAAGGAAACAATTTGTTGTCTGTTTCTTTCTCATATTCCTTATCATAACATCAATTTTTGTTTTAGTTAAATTGATTTAGAATTTAGATTACATTATTTTAAAGTCAGTATTTTCCTAATAAATATTAAATGTGTTCCCTACCCTTCAAGTCTCTTTTCCTTCCTATTTTTTCTCCTCTGCAGTCAGTGTTCAAAGTACAACAAAAACCTTTGGAATGATAATTTCCTTTTCCTAATAGACTTGAATGACATGGTATATTTTCACATCATGTTGCCATAGCTACCAAACCTTTTAGCTCATCTTCACTTAAATATGCACAGTATTAAATAGAAATGTGACTTAAGCAATTTGAAATGATCTGTAATTTTTTGTTTAAAATAGTATTTATATGATAAGTCTCAAGTTTATTCTTTCAAGGAGAATAATTGTAAGAGATTCAGTAACTGTGCAGTACTCCTGACACCCATAATTCCTGCAAATCAAGCTTTTTAAAACAAGTAACTCTTGTCTAAGAGAGTTTCTTACATCTGTGCAGGTATTTTTCCCACTGACTCACGGGACATTATTTTTCTACTTAAATTCCAGTACCGAGTCCTTTAAAAACACCCTCCCCTCCATTGGCATACTAGAATACTGAACCGCCTTAATGATAAAAAGGCCTTATTTTTGGACTAGGTATCTCTCTCCCCTCTCCCCTCTCCTTTCTCTCCTTCTGTGACTGTGTCACCTTTCAGGGATGTAGCAGGCAGTTATCTGGCTTACAACTCTGGGGTGTTCAGCATCCTGGGGGTGGGCAGTGGTTCTGTAGGAACACAGCAATGGTGAACCTGAAGGACACTCTGGGTTACCTTTGTCTAGAAGACTTCCACCCTAGGGAATTTCCTATGAGTAAGTGTATGTATGTACACAGGCATGTTGGGATCAGGGTGGAATATGGCAACCATGGTGATCCTTCACACTCCAATGTGATTTAAATGCTCTCTACAAAACCTTGCCTGGCTTGGAAGTAGAAGAGAATCATCCTCAAATATTGCCAACTAAAAATATAAACAAAGTCTTTAAGCAAGTAGCAATGTCACTGTTTTGATAATCCTTAGCTTTTTGATAACTTGAATTGAATTTTTTTGCTATCTATTCCCGAATGTTTTGCTTTTTTATATAATGTTTGATATTGATTTTCAAAAAAAACAATAAAAAGGAAAAAAAGCTGCAACTTCAATATTATAGATTTCATAAGCATGGTAAGCATTTCTATATTTGTCTAATATCTACGCATGTATAAACATAATATGTAAGTCCTACCAAATTTTCTAAAATCATGATTCAGTCCTTATTAAAGAATATTTATTTAAATGAGTAAGGCTTTAAATTATGAGTTCAGATCTTAAATACAAATAAAGTTGCAATGTCAAGTAAATACCTATGGGTGTTCATTTGTGTGGGGATATTGCAATGACATGTAAGACATGTTTTTTTTTTTATCAGTAAACTTAATTTCCCACAAATTGTACAAAATCTTTTATTAAAAAATGCACTCTCTCATCCCCTATCTCTAGCTTTCCCCCAAAAAGAATATCAATCACAATAAGTCAAGGCAGGGAATAATCTTTTACTTTGAATTTCGGGATCACAGAGAGACAATGACTGCTTAATTTAAATGACTCCTGATCTTATTTCAGCCTTCAATAATAAATAAATTAAAATTGACCTTTGCATCTAAGCAAGGCAGGGGAATAAAATATTTAACAAGTGTAAGAAAGAAAGCAAACATGACAGTGAGTGTTCATAGTTTATTTAAAATCTCCTGAGAGGTGCCTCTCGGGCTTACCTGCTTAGTGCTTTAGGAAATAGAAGCTTAAGAAGTAGTAGGTTGGACTCAGGTCATCTGAACACACCAATCCTGTAATCCTGGGATTAGGGAGGCTAAAACAAGGACCTCACCTGTTCAAGGCTAACCTGAACTACATAGTGAGACCCCCATCTTTAAAACTCCTCAGTGGTATCCCAGCAACCAGTATTAGGAAATAGGAGCACTTTATCACTATTGATTATTATTTATTGTTTTGTTATTAAAGTAGGTTTTGCTATGCCATGTAGGCTGGCCTTGAACTGGGTTGGTAATCTGACCTCAGCCTCTCAGGGGCTAGAATTACAAAAGTGTGCTGTCATGCTTGTTTTGAAATTCAAACCCAGCACCTTCGTCCATAAAGCCTCAGTCCATGGCTCCTACTTCACGTTTGTACATCACTCTCTTCTCTTCAACTTCCTCACCATGTTTCCAGTTCATAAATTTATCAAGTATATTCTTGTCCCATGGTGTTTTAGGGTTACTGTTGCTGTGGTGAAACACAATGACCAGAGCAACTTGGGGAAGAAAAAAAGATTTATTGCCCTCACAGTTCTGTATAATAGTTGACTATCAAAAGTAGTGAAGGGAGAAACTGAAGCAGAGCAAGAACCTGGAGGTAGAAGCTGATGCAGAGGTCATGGAGGGATGCTGCTCACTGGCTTGCTTAGCTTGCTTTCTTATAAAACCCAGAACCATCAGCCCAGGGATGGCACCCCCCATAATGGGTTGGGCCTTCTCACCCCTGTCACTAATTAAGAAAATGTCCTACAGGCTTTCCTGCCGCCTGATTTTATGGTGGAATTGTCTTAATCAGGGTTCCATTCTCTCAGATGACCTTGGCTTGTCTCAAAATTGACATAAAACTATCCAGCACACATGGTTATCACATCTGTTCATCAGGTCTTTAAAGTTCTCAGGTCAAATTGTCCATCTTTTCTGAACTTTTTCTATTAGGCAGCCCTCCAGGCATAGGGATGGGATACTTTTAGACTTATGATATATACTTCAGAAATATAGATGAATGGACTACCAAGTTATTTGAAATGGGGAACTCTGAATTTGATTAAGAACTGACACTGTATTGTCGTTGTGTCTAAGGTATTGTAAGCCTAGACTGACAGGCAGCTAAACTGGGGACTACAGTGCTTGTTTTCACAGCTTAGAGTCAGAAGCAGTCATGCAGTGATACATACCAAATTTGAAGTACTGTGGTCAATGATATTTTGATGGCCTTCAATGTAATTTGCCCATTTTTCTGAGACTCCCATGGCTGCGATTAATGGATGGACAGTAACATATGAACTGCAGGTGACTGTGGATGATGAAGTTATCCTACAGCATCTGGCATAGATGCCAGCTGATATGACCATCAAGCCATTGCCATGACCACTGGGCACAGGCTACCTATTTCTTCTTCTAGTTTAGCTTCACTTAGAATATGGTGATGATGCTTTGTGGTTCTGGCATTGTATTTTTCCTTTATACAATTATTATCATAATACTTATGTTATAGCCTAGGAGGTAAAAAATAGATACTTATATTTATCATCAAGGCTGACATTTTGCCTGAAATCTGAAGAGCTTGTTTTTAAATTTGTAAAGTTTCTGGAGTAGAATCAGCTCTTTGGATTAGGAAAATTAATTCAGAAAGTAATCACATCTAACATGATAACTGACCCAGTTAGGGGAGAAGCAAGACTTTCACTCTGTGTAATTTATTTTTGGGTTGAAATTAAACCAAACAATGAGGAGAGTCTCAGGGTTTGAGGGCATCAAAACTAGCAGGGACCATTTTGATAACACATACACTCTGGTTATAGGCAGTGTTCTGTATTAAATAAATACAGATAAGCTAATGACTCACTTGGCAAATGCCAGTCACATGCCCATTTTGTTGCAGGTTGTACTCTAGACCTTAGAGATAAAAATAAAAGATTACAGCATCCCTTCCAAGAACTCACAGTCAAATGGAGAAATGAATCAATAAATATACAGTATAATTTTATTTAATATTTTTGTGAGACAGTCTTGCAATATAATAAAGGCTAGCCTAAAACTTGCTTATGAAGCCCATGCTGGCCTTGAATTTGGGATTCTGCTGTTTTATCTCCTCAGGTTCTGGTGCTATATGTATGTATCAAAATCATGCTTGGTGGTTGGCATACATTAGATACATTGTGCTAATGCTATAACAACTGCAGTGGAGATTGCAGAGACGTGGCACTGAGACCTGAGAGAATTAGGCTGGTTGTGAAATGCAGCTGCAAAACTGAGACCTGAAGGAGGAACATGAGGGAATTGGGTAAGGGAGGAAAACGTTCTGAGTGGAGCTAAGAACCTGTCAATATGAATGTGTTATCGTGTCTATTCACTGGGAAGAGCTAAAAGCACTGAGTCAATATGGATGCATTAGTGTTTCTGGCTACTAAAGCCAAAGCAGAGATAAGAGATTTGCTGGACTCTCATTTGATAACAAATCCTACACCCTAGAAGACGGAATTGTGTATTCCCAATGGATAGAACAGGAGAGAAACTACTTCATCGAATTGAAAGGGCCAGGTTTACATTCAGTGTGATCATCCCACACTTTTCATAGAGAGTCTTTGGTGTCTGTGGCCTTCATATCATTTTAAGGGAAGCCAGTAAGGAAGCACTATGCCTGACAATACCAATATACTGTTATGAACTGGCAAAGCACTCTCCTGCTATAACTACTGAAAGCATCCTGGGAACCTGCTCCTCTGTAAATTAACATCTCTGAAATGAAAAGCAAGCAATTTTTTAGGTATCTACATGTTTATGAGACATCTTCACAATAATCATAGTAGTCATAAATTGGAATTTTCTTCCAACAGGAGAAACAGAAATAAATGTTAATCAGAACTAAATTGAAGGCTTTTCCTGCTTCATTCATTTTAAGTCTTAGTACAACAAGTATATTCATTCAAGTTAGTTGTTAAAATGTCACGAGTTTCTAGTTTTATCAAATCAGACACAGTGATATTAAGCAGTACTTCCTTTCTTCATTTAAAAATAATTACAGTGATCCATTCATTTCCTAAGTTGATTGCTAGATGCTGGGGACACAGATGCAATCTGAAAGGAATAGTTAGCGAAGGGAGAGGGAGGGATACAGGGAGAAGGCAGAACTGGAGGGGTTTCCAAGAAGCAAAAAGCCTCAGCATTTCTGGGCTGTGTATCCAAGACCCTCTGATATCAGGAAGGTTTGGTTTGAGAACTTACTGTGTGTGAGTGTGTGTGTGTGTGTGTGTGTGTGTGTGTGTGTGTGTTTGAGCATGCCTGCATGTACACACATGCACAGTACTATTGTGTAGAAATCAAACACAGGACTTCAAGCCTGCTAGATGTGTACTTACTACTGAACTCCAGCCCCAGCCTTGAGAGTTACATTTTACAAAGCTCGTAGAATTATGCTTGTACTTGAGTTAGAGAACCTTTGCTTTGCTAACCAAAGGCTATAAAATTTGAAGCAAGAATGTAGGGTGAGGAGGCAGGTGTTCTGCTGTCTACAAAGGGAATCGGAGCTATTTCATTCCATAATGCAAACGGAAGCATTTTGACACAATAGTCTCAGTTATAGAATAAAATATCGCAAGAGACAAAGGATTAAAATAATATTTAGGATTTAGGTTGACAGCCTATTTGACAATTTTAAATTTTAGTAAGGAAGTCAATATTGTGTTTACTATTTTGTAAAAATTTTATTTGTTGGATCATAATTTGTACTTAAAATGTCAGGTAATAAAAGAACAACGGATCACAAGTAGACAAGCACAGTGACAAAACCTCTGCCTAAAGAGTCCAGGAATTAAAGCACAATAAAAGAATGAGGAGCGGGGTTCACCAACACTAGCTGCAAGGAGAGGACGTGCCCTCCAATTAAACGGAAAGGTGAGCAGTAAAAACAGCTGCGGCAACATCTGAGGCAAAAGGCAAGTCATTAGTTGGGATATGGATCTGGCTTAATTTGGTTTTACCTTAATAAGATCACTTCATGGAAGTGGTTCATAGCAAGCTAGGTCAAAAAAATAATTAAAAAGGGAGAGCTAAGGATACATTTTTACTGTTCTAAAAAGCTCTGGAGGTACTGACAGTCTGCACATCCCATTTGGGTGCAATGATCATTCCTCTGCACTGGCTCTCGCCACACAGTGTGGAAATTTTATGTGTCTTTGCTAGACTCATGTCCTGTGCTACTCGCACCCCAGCTGCAGGATCTGCATTCATCATACTGTGTGACTTGCACACAGTATGCCCTTCACGCATGATCTTACGATGCACAAATAGATTCATTAATGTTTATTCTGATTGGAAATGTCATTCTCTGATTTGAAATAACACTCAGAGAACTCATTAACAGACAGTTCTGTTTGAAGCAAGGATGTAACTAAAGCCCCTACTGTGAGATCAGTTGCTCTCTGGCAGTGTCCTTCCACTGAGAGATACAAAGGCAAGGTGCTCCTGTCGGTCACACTATTATTTAGGACACCTTATGCCATGCAGGGAATAGACTGAATCTGAGAACTCTAGCATGAATAGTGGCAGATGGCTTTCCAGATGTTCTTAGTGGTTAACAGCAGCTGTCAATTTGACTTTGGAGAAATGACCTGGGTTTGCTTGTGCTCTTACAGACTCAATTCTGCAAAACCTTTCCACAAACAGAGGGAAAGTATTGATATATGCATTATATATACATATATATGTTAGGACAGCAGTTATACTTGCTAAATAAAATGTTAAATAAAGATGAAAACATTTAAGGCTTGAGATTTACTTTTAAGATTTTAATGACTAAGATTCTCCTAATTAAAGCCAATTATAAATCAGAATTGAGTGAGTTCAAGTAGATGATTTTTATCTCACCTCTGTCTTAAAATGGAGGAGGATTAGATGATAAATGTTATGTGATCTCTGAGGTCCCTGGGTCATGGGCAAGGACAAGGTCTACGGTTCAGGTCCTGGGGCAGCTTTGTGAGTGGCTGAGGATTCTGTCAGTTTTGTTTTGCTTATGGTCTCATGTTAATTTCTCACTTACACTGGCGGTTTGTTTAGTTAAAAAATTATTTTCTTTTATTTCTTTGATGTTCATTACTCTTCATTTTATTGTTCATTTGAGATTGCTAAAGTTTTCTTTAGGGGGTTACTTTAATATAAACCACCAAGCACTGTTATTGGTTATTTGGTCAACAAGACCATTTCTATGAAATCCAATTATTTACTATGCAAACCAATTATTACAAAGTGCAATTGAGAAAAAATAACTTCTACTATCAAATAAAAGTAACTGCAGATGCACTTGTGTTGGTGAAAAAAAAAAAGCCATTCATACATAGTGTTTGTTTAAGCAGTAGCAAAGAAGCCAAGCCTGCCAGTGGTTTGTGCCCTCACAACCCCCATGAGCCAAAAGTAGTTCTGGGCTAGAATCCAGGGCCTTGCATATTACAGGGATGGATTCTACAGCTGAGCTACATACCCAGCCTGTATGCCAAGCCTTGAAAACCCTTATGGTTAATATATGAGGTACAATTTTCCATATTTAAAATTTAATAAATGGAGGTTCAGAAATATCACATACCTTGCTGAGAATCAAATGACAAAAAAAGTTTCAGGGCTTGGAATTTGCCCTGAAACCTGGATATGTGTGACCTACAGTCCATCTTTGCATACTCTGTCAATGTTCCTCTTAAAGAGGAACCCCATGAGACCCCTTTAAAAGTCACATGGGCAGTCAAGGACTCATCTTTTTTAAGGTTCTTAGGATTCAATGGGGAAAGGAGAGTAAGAGATAACTAACTCAATGTAGTAGTTTGACATAAAAATGTTCCCCCATCATCTCAGGGGTTTGGATGCTTGGTCTGCAGTAGATTGCACTGTTTGGAAAGGTTTAGGTGTTGTGATCTTACTGGGGGAGAATGTCACTGGAATTATGCTTTGGGTATTTAAAGGCTTATAGTACTTTCAATTCCCTCTGTCTGCTTTATGCTTGCAACAAATAATGTGAGCTTTCAGAATCATGCTCCTGATGCTTCCTGCCCTGCTTCTCTACTGTGATGGACGCTCATCCCTCTGGAACTATAAGTCAAAATAAATTCTTCCCTCTCTGAGTTATTTTGGTGATAGTATTTTCTATCTCAGCAACATAAAAGAAACCAATACATTTACAATGCAGATGGTTCCCAGACTTCAGAGGCTCATTAACAAAGGCACGGGGACAAACTAATTTGATTCAAGCTTCCTGTCTTATTCAATGCAAAATACTATTTTGAAGGACTGATGGAAAACTGTAGTTAATGGCTACAACTTGATTTCTTTACAACAAAACAGGATTTATACAGCTTAATGTTTATCTCATAGCCTCTCTCAAATGGGAGGTTGCCACACGTAGGAGATATGCCCTTCTCTCTTCCTTATCTTTAAATCTTACTCCAGCCTTCTCTCTGATTAAACTGGGACCCTGTTGCAAGATTTGTTCTATCTATGTGTTATGCTTTGTAGTTAAACTTTGACAGTGATTATAACAACTTTGTAGTTATTAGTACAAGATACGTTGATTATCCTTTTTAAAGGATTGTAAAATAACACATCACATCACATACACACACACACACACACACACACACAAGCACATGTACACACACAAAACCAAAAACAAAATATGAAACAGCCAAGAGGGTATGTTTCTCATCAAACCTACTAGTCCTATAAAGAGATTCTCTGATGAGAATTACATAGATGAATTTCAGGACAGAATTTAAAAGAATAATTACAAACTTTCTTGAAGTACTTAAGGAGTTTAAAGAAGACATCAAGAAATTAGAACAAATGCCTAAGTGATGTCAAGAAATACAAAGATGAATGAAATGCTGGAGACAATTCAGGATTTGAAAATAGAATCAGTGGTTGTGGTTTGCCGCTTGGGCATGTTTGGCTTTTTTTCTTGTTTGTTTGTTTAGAGACCACTAGTGAGTGAGTACATCCCCTGCTTATCTCTCTGAGTTTGTGATACCTCGCTCAGGAGGATATTCTCCAAATCCATCCATTTGCTGCGAATTTTAGGATATCTTTTTTTCTTACTGCTGAGTAGTATTCCATTGTGTAGATGTACCACAGTTTGTTAATCCATTCTTCAGTTGAGGGACATCTAGGTTGTTTCCAGGTTCTTGGTATTACAAATAATGCTGCTATGAACATAGTTGAGCTAATACCTTTGGAGTGTGAATGTGCCTCTTTAGGGTATATACCCAGAAGTGGTATTGCTGGGTCCTTGGGGAGATTGATTCTCAATTTTCTGAGAAACCTCCATATTG
>PVIH01010693.1:0-10786 GCA_004025045.1 Sigmodon hispidus
GGAAGAGACCTTGAATAAGGATATATAGGGAAAGCTGAACACAAAGAAAATATATGTGTAGCAATCTTATTTGTATTTCTACCCTTGATAAGCCATGCTTATGATTCTTATCCTCTGTATAGTTATTGTTAACTCTTCTGCATTTTAAATTCTTTTTACTGTTTTTTTTGATAAATACAAAATAAAGAAGAAAAAAAATTTTTTTGTTCTGTGTGTTTTGTTTCTTGATAATAAAGTTGCACGCTGACTTTTTTTGGGGGGTCATATCTATTTGGTGTTCTGTAAGCTTCTTGTATCTTTACAGCCATTTACTACTTCAGGTTAAAGATGTTTTCTTCTATGATTTTATTGAAAATATTATCTGTGTCTTTGAGCTGGTATTCTTCTTCTATTCCTATTATTCTCAAATTAGGTCTCTTCATGGTGTCTCAGATTTCCTGCACATTTTGAGTTATGGCTTTTTTAGTTTTAGTATTTTCTTTGACTGATATATCTATTTGAGCTACTGAGTCTTCCACTTCAGAGATTCTATCTTTCATCTCTTGAACTCTGTGTGTTATGCTTTTATCTGTGGTTCCAGCTTTTTTCTTCAGATTTTCTGTTTCCATCTTTGCTTCATTTTGTGCCTTTTTTATTGCTTCTATTTCATCTTTTAGTTCCTGGCATGTTTCTTTCATAGATTTGTCCATCTCTTCCAATTTTTTGTTTGTATTTTCTTCTCTTTCTTTAAGTCTATTTTTCATATATTCTTTGAGAGCTTTGATGATCATCAAAAAGGAATTTTTGGTGTTGCTTCCTTCTGTTTCCTCTTCATTGGTCAGTTCAGGTCTTGTATTTGTAAGACTGCCACTTTCTTCTGGAGTTACCTTGTTGTTCTTTGCATTATTATGTAAGTTTTTGCACTGACATTTGCCGATGATCAGTGGTTCACGATTATGTGGCTCTTGGCCAGTTGTGGCACTCAGGCTTGTGCGCCTCCTGTCACCCTTCTGGGCGAGTTCTGAGTCTGTCCTTCAGGGACCCCAGTTGTTCTCTGTTCGCTCAGTTGTAGGTGGAGGTGGGTAGCTGTGCAAATTCTCTCAGCAGCAGCTGTGCAGATGGTGACAGGCAGACTTTATCTGTGCCTGCTACAGAGTGTGCTGGGATTCACTCTGTAGACAGCACCCAGTCCTGGAAGCAGAACCGGAACCAATGGGACATTTTTGTGCTTTAATAATTCATCCTGCATAATTATTTTCCAGTTCCCTACATTTACATATGCTTTCACGATTTTATTTATTTTGCAATTGGATAAAACTATATTGTATATATGTGCCACATCTTCATTATCCCCTCATCAGTTGCTGGATACCTAGACTGAATTTAGTCCCTAGAAGTGAATATAACATTAGTAAACATGATATATACATATCCCTATAGTACGATACACAGACCCTTGGACTATGCCCAGGAGTGGTATTCCTGAAACTTAGAGCAAATTTATTTTTTACCTTTTCAGGAAAACTCCACACTGATTTCTATAGTGGCTGTATGAGCTTATACCCTGCAACAGTGAATGAAAATTTTACCTCACTGTCTGAAGTGAAATAGGATTCCAATGTCATTTAATATGAATTTCCCAGATAGATTATAAGGTTGAGCACTTTTTAACCTGTTTATTAGCTACTTTTAATTTCTGTTTTGGAAACTTCACTCAGTTCCAGAGCCATTTTTGACTGTTTTTAGTATACATATATATTATACATATATATTATATATAGCATATATATGTATATTATTCAGCTATTACAGCAACATTTCTTTAAATACAATGCCATCTTTAGTTAATTATATTTATATGTTGTTCAAATCCATTCACCTTATTTGATTTTTAATTTTTTCTATTGACTTGTGTGTGCATCTTGTCTTGGTTGTTCTAATTTATACTTGGTTTTTAAAACTGAAAGTTGGGAGAATTTTAAAGGAAAATTGTCCATTTTGATATATTTATAAATTTCTGGAAAAACTATAAAAAACAAGTTATGGGTTATTAAAAGTAGTTTAACTATGAACATCAACTTTAAGATATTTTCTTATTATGCATCATACTTATTGTATATTTCATTTTTTAATTTACATGCATCTTCTTCAATCTTTCCCAATAATCTTATGTTTGTAGCATATTTACAAATTTTCATTTAAATAGGAGACACCATTCAGTCTTGAACTACTTTAATAAACTTATTTTGTGTATTGTCTTATTTGCATTATTATAAAGGTATAATTTTCCTAATTTCATAATCAGAATGCTCATTGCTATGTATAAAAAATAGGTGTGTGTATATGTGTGTGGGGGTGTGTATGTGAACATTCCTTTCATTTTATGATGTTTTACTTGTTGGTTTGCTTTGTTTTAGTCTGTTTAGAGTATTAAACTGTTTATTGTTTCTGAACAACAAAGTTAGGCTCTCTGCTTAGAGATTTCTTTTCTTCTTAAAATTTCCATACATTGTAAAATCTTGTATTGTATAATGATTACATTACTGTCATGTGCTTTTTTTCTTTAAGGATTGATTGTTCAATATATGCTAGTAGCTTTCTATTGTCTATGAAAATCACAGGATATGAAGTATTGATCAAAGTGTCCCTTGCTGTAAGTTTTCTAAGAGTTAATTCTTAGGGTTCTATAGTGGTTTGTGTTCATTAGTTGTATGTACACATTGCTATTATTTCAGAATAACAATAGCAATGTGGGGATTTTAATCACACCGCCCTTCTGAATGTTGACTCCCAGAAGAACTCTTCTGATCTTTGCAAAGAGCTTTAGGTTAGACTAATGTTACTCTACCTTCCAAACAACAGAATTAGTGTCCAAATATAAAATAATTCTCTCAAGATTGTGCTAACTGTATATAATATAGCTCAAATTTAACTCAATGTTTTTCTTCTTCTTCAACTACTATACTTTTTCTCTATATCATGGCCTATACTCTTGTTTTATAGCTACTTAAATTTTGGGTGCTTGACATGAAATAAATTCTGGAGATGACTATTCCTAATTTCTCAATCCTCAGATGAAGAACCTATAGCTTGAAATTGGATTCTATTGGCTACCTTAGTATGTGACTTTTTTATTATTTGACTCCTGACTGCTATCATGTAGCAAATTGGCAAGTTCCTTGTAAGCTATTTGTATCACAAATATATATTTGTTAATATTATATATATATATTATTATCTCATTGTAGGGATGCAAATTTTACTGACCTATATGGTCAGTGCTCTGCTGAGCCACATTATCCAGCTATTGCCCTTCTACTATTTCTAATGATGAAAGGTAAAACACATAGAGTGGCCAGATTGAAACCTCCACCCAGTGTTTCCAGGTTATTGTCACTGCCAAAGAAACCATCAGAGATAAGAATCAGTAAGGATCAGAGAGGTTTTTAACAAGGCAACAGCACACAGTAATAGTTGCATGCAGACTTCTTGGGATAGAAACATCACTGGATGCTTAATGTGTAAACTTGAACTTCTGAGAGGATTACTTATCAGTTAACACAGATAAAGAATGAGTAATTTCAGAAATATCTCAGAATTTTCTTTCAGTAGGGTGATTCTCTTTTGCTGTCCTTATGTGTGTTATTCAGATGTGACAATATACGGAGTATGTGGTATCAACCTTTCAGTTTGCCAGGCTTATTACATAGAGAGTCCATTGCAATGAAGCAGGGACTGCTGTGTAATGCTATTTAATGCTGTTTTTTTTTTTTTTGTGGTATATACCTTTACTCTTTCAGTGGAGACATGATGTTCTGTTGCAATGTAGCTCTGAGTTTGTACTTACCTGTAACTACTATGCTGTATTTGTGGTTTTTTGTCCTGTAATTTTCTGGGTTAACTTACTACTGCTTTATAAGAAAAGTATCACATATTCAGCATCTTAAATTAACAGTTTGTTTTCAACTCAGTCTGTAGATCAAAACCCAAATTTGAAGTGGTTTGTCATTTTAGGCTCTTATCTCATCAAAACCAAAGCACTGACAGGCTGCATTTTCATTTGAACTGTGGAGTGCTATTCCGAACTTAAGTGCCACAGGACTTAGTGTGAAGCCCAGTCTCTCTCAACCTACTTTCAGTGATGGGCTGTATCAGCTTCCTGATAATGAGCTCCATTCTTGCCTCCTTTCACTTACCAAAGCATTTCCACCCCCTATTTCGAAGTAATGGTTTGAATATGATTCCTCTCTAAAAGTCCTGTTAAAATTTCATTTCTACTGTAGTAGCAGTAGTAAGAAATGTGGTCTTGGACAGATGATTAAGCTCATAGCAGGCACTAAACCACAAATTTGAATTTGGATGTCTCACTCCCCAGGACTGTAAAAATAATTTGAAATAAATGATTGCACTGTTGTTGTTAAACTTATCCAGTCTTGGTTTATAGAAGCAAAGGAATGAAATACTTTCTAATGCTTTGAATTTTTCCCAGAAGAGCTACATCCTTTTGAAGAACTGGCTCACTTAAGTATGTCAGGCTCAACCCATGTAACATTGTATTCTCCAAATCAATTGCTTTGGGTTTTAGTTACATCTGAAAAATTTCTTCACAGCAATAAACAGACTGCTGATGATGGTTGATGAGAAATAGAAATGAAATTTATAAGACAGGTCTCTTTCTAAGAATAGTATATGAAATTCTATCTTACATGGGAGATATACATTCATTCTTTTAAAACTTTTAATTCTGTTTCCCATAAAAAATGCCTGTATACATTCATTAAAAATGTTATATGACAGATGTGAAAGTGGTCTCCACTGTTGTCACTGTGTAAGAGAGGCAGTTTACTAATTCAGTCCAGATTTGATGTCAGCATAATAGATTCAATTCTGCATACCAAGAGAGGCATCTACGTGAAACAAAATAAATCTCTCTATTTTCTTTTTTCATTGTGATCTATTTAGTCAAATTTAAGAAGTAATTTACATGGTTTGTAAAAACCTATTGTGTAAATAAATAAAATAATTTCATCTACCACTCAAGCAATTTTATTTGTAAACATTTTTCTTCTTTAAAGTTGCAATTATCTTTCCAGAGAAGTGTTTCTGTGAGAGGCAAGTTGAGAATGATGTGCCAAGTCCAATTGAACACAGAGGCTTGGGACAATTGGCTTTCCAAAAGTTCTGGGGAAGTCATTATATTTAATTAAACAACGTAGCTGGACAGGTAGATTGACTGTAATAAGCCCATTTCTGTTTAAAGGTATTGAAATAAATGAACTACTTCCAGGGAGGCCTGAAAGGTCAAATTACAGAGGATCCTTTCCTCCATAACCACAAGAAAATTGAACTAGACTCCCACAGACAGCTGAATTGTCTAACTGAATTCTCAGGTAGAGAATCTATCTAGATACTTACTGTGCTTTCTCACATTTGGCAATTGTAATTATTTTTATCCTATTTGTTGCTAACTCTTATGACTTTGATAACACCACAGACAATCATGCAATGTTTATTTTTAATTAAGTTATTCACTTCTAGTACGTTCAGGTCCCAGCAAGAAGACAAATAATAACAAAATGATTTGTAAAAGTTACTGTTCTGAAATAATTTTCTTCTGAAGTTTCTTTTACCTAATTAAGTATGCATCAAACCAATTGTTTTTAATATTAAATCAGTGTTTTTTAAAGCATATATGAATGAATGCAAGTCAACCCACAATAGCTGAAGGGCCTAGGGATATTCTGAATAACAATGAGGACTCACCTTCTCTCATCTTTCCTGGCCTAGGGCTGGGCTACAGCCTAGACTAAATGTAGAATTTCTGTTCTAATGATTAGTCTAATTTACCCATGAGCTTATCTAAATTGACTCCTGTAAAATTACTCCTCTTGATCTGAAATGAGGAACACCTGTATTTTCTTTTTCATCTATCATAATTCCAGAAAGTCACTTTTCAAGGATAGGTAAACATTCTGGGGTCATTTAAGATGAATAGTGAAGACTCATAAAATAAAGACTATTTTAAATGCAATCTACAACTCAATCTGATTGCATGTATGCAAGATGGGACAGAAACTGTTGCTCCTTATAAATTATTATATGATTCTAATATTTATCCATGACATTTTTCTCTTATAAGATTTTAAAAGTAGTCTTATGTGTTTTAGAATATTTTTTAACCCTGCAAAAATATGTTACATTTGTTTATGCCTCATTTGTTTAACTAAAGATGTGTTGCATTTGCATTAATTAAATAAAATTTACATGAGCTCCGAGAGGTGGGATTAGCTGGTAGTTGAGAGGAAGCAGCAGCAAGGTGAATAGTGGTTTGTTTTTGCTTTTGTGTTTCCATTGGATCATATGGAAGGAACTGAAGCTTCTGGATTGTCAGGAAGAGTGAAAGTTAGCCAGCTGATCTTCTAACTCTCTGAGCTCACAGGTTTCCACCCTAACCTTTGAATCTTGAGTTTTATTAGTAAGATAGAGATTTAGTTAAAGCTATCTTTAAAGGGAGCAGTAGAGCCATTGTCTGAGGGAACAGAATTTCCCCCAGGGTATAGCCTGAGCAGCTGGGCCTAGTAGTTTGAAGACACTGGGGCATGGGACCCAACAGCACTCATGGGATATCAGGTGTTTTATTTCAGTCTCACAGCAATGAACATTCCTGAGCCAGACTTGACCATATCTGCCATGAGCAAGCATCTTACTTTATATAAAATCCTCATCCCATTCATTAGGTATTATATTTAAACAGCTCCTAAATCATTTCACCTAACTATGAAAAACTCTAACTTCTGGCAGAAATCTATCTGTTCCCTGAAAGCATCCATAATTCATCAAATTGGTCAAGTACTTGAAGACACCTATTAGAATAAATGTTAATGGTTTGTTTTGTTTTTTGTTTTGTTTTGTTTTGTTTTGTATGTGATTCACAAGACCAGTCAACTTCCTTCTTGCCAATTTCAGTATTAAGAAACAAATTTTGGATAGGGGAGAGGACTCAGCTATTAAAGGGCAGGATCCAAACCAAAAATATAAGAAATAAATTTTACCTTAGTTTTTGATATTCTACTATAGCCAGGTCAGCTTGCTAACAAGCAGATAAAGTGACTAAAATAACAAGGACCTATCCTCGAAGACTGAAATTGGCTATTTAGCTGTGTAAAGTAATGTATAATTTTCCCTCTTTGTCTTTATAAGATATTTTCTAAAAGAACAAGCACATTTGGTTGAAAATATGTGGATCTACAGCACCTTTAGATTATATTTGTGTCTAAGTAGCATTTATGCTTCCATTGTTTGAAACAAAGAATGGCTTACACACCTCTGAATTATACTCTGTTAAACAGAAATAAAGAGACTTCTTGCCCTGAGATCAACTTTTCATTTAATAAAAAAAGGCTGATTCTGCTACTAATATGTAATTCCAATTAAATAGTGTATTTCTGTAGCCATTCTAGATATTAATAGCAAGCATTTTTGTAACAAAATTACTTACATCTATTGATAGCACTACCAATACTTGTGAATATCTTACAGAAACAATAGATGGGAAGTGTCATGATTGTTATATTTCAGACAGTAATATTATGGAGTTTTGAGGTTCTTTATAAATGTTTGTGTAGCAGATTACAAACATAGTTTTTATAGTTTCATATTTTATATACTTGTGTTTATTGTCAATTTAATAAAGATAAATATTTTGGTCAAGATTTTAATTGACATGCATTAAAGCTGTGTTGATGTCTTTAAAAAAAGATTAATGAAACTTGCCAAAATAGTACAGGATAACAGAACAAACAGAGAAAGCACAAGATGTAAGCAGTTACCAAGGAAGCAAGAGGACCAGCTACTATGTGGGCAGCAGCTCTGAGCATGCTTCCTCTGCTCTATTCCCAGGACTCATCATCATTCTTCACACAGAATAGGCTTCCATATGCCAGGAAAACTGAAACCTCCAAATGTCTTATACGTGGAAATTCTAATGTTGGTATATTATTTTTATAAGAAAATGGGCAAATAGATAACAATAGACTGTGTATGCTGATTCCTTCCTTATTATTAGAATATCAAAATAATAATGTTTGTTATTGAGTTCTGTGAGTTGATAGTAAATAACCAAAGGGAAATTGCAACATTAACTCTTAGTCTATAGTAAAAATCATCTTATTTATACCTGAGAGAAGAATTATTTTAAAACCAATAATACAGTTAAGTACAATGTTCTAAAAATTACCATTTCTCAGGCCAAGGAGAAAGTGCCAAAATGCTACTCCAAATTTAAAGAGACAGAATCAGCAACACACATTCTTTATTTTAATCATAGGAAAATTTTATTGCATTTTGCCTGAAACAGAAGAAATTTAATATTAGTGTGCTACCTGTGGAAATTCTTCCTAACTTTATGATTCAAGGTTTAAATCAGAAAGCAAATAGAATTTTATTAGCATTCTTCTATAAAATATCAAAATTAACACCTTAAATCATCCACAATGCAATTTTCTTCAAAAACAGCAATCTCTTTAGAGTTAGGTGCTTGCAAAAGCATTTTATACTGAGAAGTTGCTCAAGAGCTGCTTGGTGATCAGCACTAATCTCTGTAGGCACTTTTAAAAATATATAAATTAGCAGTATTTGTTTTGCCAAAGAATTCTCCCTTTACAAGTTTCACCAAAGGACTCCTTTAATTAGCTACTTTACCAGGTGCATGTGAAAGGGTAAGACCAAGGCTCCATGCCACAGAAATCCTTTCTGAAGAACATGTTATGAACATCACTGCCGAGTGGGTTCCAAATTAAGTCAGAATATATGAAATGAAAGATGCCTGTGTGTACATTCACAAAAATGGATTTGCCACATCCTCCAGGTATCCATAATCAACTCACTTTGTTATCTGAATACACAGATCGCCAACCCCCTGGGTGTTTACTGTGATCCTTTGTCCTCATTGCAGAGGAAGAAGAAATTAAGTCAATGATGTTTTGAGTATCATTACAAAGAAATAGGTCAGGAAGCTTTTGAGAAATTAGAAACATATGTAAAAGAAAAATACCAAAGCCAGTAGGACCATTATGAGGTTATAAATATTGTTCAGAGTCAAAGCAGTGTTAAATAGGAACATAAATCCCACTAGGAGAGGGAGAAAGACTGTAGGAACCATAAGGCTTGAGGAGAATGCAAGAACGTGAATCACCTCACACAATCCCAAAGCAAGGCTAATAGGTTCACAGAGACTGAAGCAGCAATGTCTGCCCTAGGTTCTCTTCATATATTATGGTTGTGCTGCTCCGTGTTCTTGTTTGACTCCTTGTAGTAGGAGTTGGGGTTGTCTCTGACACTTTTGTCCCTTTCTTGAGACTCGTTTCTTCCTGGTTGGCTGTCTAGTATAACTAGTTCCTGCCTTGTAACTTGTTATACCATCTTTAGATAGTTTATCTGGGAGGACTGTTCTTTTCTGAAAGGAAGCAGAGGAGGTATAGATCTGGGGAACCCTGGAGGTAGCAGGGAAAGGAAGAACTGGGAAGAGTGACTGGAGGGAAACTGGGAGCCACTGGAATATAACAGATGAGAGAAGAATTAAAAGTGGCTGAGAAGGACTAAGGAAGGTGAATGGGACAAAGGACAAAGTAAGGTAAGGAAAAGAGTAATAGTTCATAACAGATGGCAATGATCCTGAACAGGAATACGACAGAGAACAGATGAACTAGGACAACAGCAACCATTAAATATTTTCAGTGTTTGAATACAATAATGGTATTGATCTCTTTTCATAGCTATCACAAAAGAATACAGGAAGGACTTAAGATGGAGAACAAGTAGAAAGTGTGACAGAAATCTTGGGTGAGAAAAAAATGTCACTGTTCCAGCTTTGGGAAGGAAGGCAGGGAGGATTTTCATACACAAAGGATGGCTAAAGTCTGCCTCTCTTCAAAATAGGAATTATGGCAAATGTATAAAGGCAGGAAGGCCTTCAGATTGGTTATAGGAAGACTGGCCATCAATATATTGGGAAAGAAATCTGAGTAAGAAAATTTATGTATTCTGTGTGTATCATTAAAATGTATGCCATTTGTTAATATATCTCAGTGATTTATGTTGACATAATTGTAAACAGAATAGTAAATATAGATTAAAATTTCTGCTGTTATAATGTAAATGGAAAAATTATATTTTTGTCTATGTATTATAGTACCTCCTGGGCATGGCAGCGTGATTCCAATGTCCCTATGCTGTGGCCCAGACCCTGCTGCAGGACACACACACACCTGGCCTGCCTGCAGAGCCACTCTCACGCCTCAGGGGGTATCTACATGGTCACCCTTGAAAGACACACAACACGTGGCAGGGATCCCTTTTTCCAAGCCCCTCTCTTTCCTTTCTTCTCCCTCTATTTTCTCTCTTTCCTTCCTCCCCTCCCTGACCCATTCCCTGGATATCCAGACCCCAATAAACACAACATGTCCTCCAGGCAGCATGTCAGTGTGTTCTATCCTTCCTTCCATGTGCAAAATACTAACACATAACCTGAGACTTTTAGCAGCACAATCCACAAGTATAAAGAACAAAATCATAAAACCCACTGAAAAATGAAAACACCCTTGTTCAAAATCAGACTCCTAAATAATCCCATATTCCCTTCTTTCTGAGCCTACTCTCTGAACTTGTCAAGGCATTTTTTATTTGCTATTCAATATTATGCTATGAAAAGAAAAGTTTAATATTTAAATCATTTTTATAAATATTACCACTCATCTTTATACATCAAAATGTCAAATTCAAATTAATTTATATGAACATTTAGCTGGTA
>PVIH01010693.1:18722-73809 GCA_004025045.1 Sigmodon hispidus
ATTGCCAAAACAATTTTACTCAACAAAAGAACCTCAGGAGGTATCACCATCCCTGACTTCAAGCTATACTATAGAGCTACAGTAATAAAAACAGCCTGGTACTGGCATAAAAACAGACTTGTGGACCAATGGAATAGAATTGAGGATCCAGACATTAACCCAAAAACCTATGAACACCTGATTTTTGACAAAGAGGCCAGAAACATTCAATGGAAAAAAGATAGTATATTTAACAAACGGTGTTGGCATAACTGGAAGGAAGTGTGTAGAAAAATGCAAATAGATCCGAGCCTGTCACCCTGCACAAAACTCAAATCCAAGTGGATCAAAGACCTCAACTTAACCCCAACCACTTTGAACTTGATAGAAAAGGAAGTGGGAAATACACTTCTACAAATTGGCACAGGCCACCACTTCCTAAATATAACACCAGTGGCACAGGCACTAAGAGCCTCTGTTTTTTGAGTGTTGAAATTAAGGGTGTGTGTTACCACATAAAAGTTTACTCTTCTTAATATTTTTTTAGCAGTATTTGAGAGTTTCCTAACTTTTTCTACACATATTTTCATTCCTCACAAGACTTTTCTCATATTTAACCTTTTCCATACCTAACTTTATTTCTTTTAAGGAATGTTTTTGGTTTTGAATTTCTGTTTTTCTTAAAAAGCAATAAAGACCATTTTGTGATCTCCAACTGCCAAGTAGTCAACTCACTGGGGCCTCCATTTTTAGAGAAAATTTCCTTTCTCCTTTTCCCAGTAACTAATAATTTCCTAAAACTACACAATTAACCCTGGGTTTCTTGACCAATTCTCCTCTTTATGGTGGAATTTGGACTGGTGTGGGCTTGTGTAGGTCTTCTAAATGCTATCATCACAATTGTGCATTCAAATGTTTAGCAGCTCTGCTCTTTCCAGAAGACTCTGTTTCCTTGTAGCCATCTATCACCTGTTGCGACCTCCTTGACCAGCAAGGAAGACGTAACACCAGGCTCTTCTTTCAGCAGTTTATTCAGGAACCTTGAATAATTTTCTGACTTCTTCTTCTGACCCCGGGGAAACCCACTCATGGTCTTAATAGCGTCTTGGCAGCCAACCCTAGTATGTCATGTGGGCACTACCGATAGGCCCAGGTATGTGGAAGCAAGCCAGATTCTTAGCCTTAGCCAAATATGGAGTTGTTTATCACTGAGAGCACTCACCGTTGGGAAAGTGGAAGGCAGAAGCCAGCGCCATCTTTAAGGTGCAGCTGCACTCAGCTCTCTACAGTTCTCCCTTTTTTATATTATAGCAACAGGCAAGAGTAGAGGCCACCCGATGAGTACCAGACACGTCCAATACCCTTTTTCACAAAAGTGAGATGCAAGGTATCAACCCACATGCAATCAGGCATGCTCTTCTTGGGGCCCAATTCTTGGTGGGTCCCAAGTGCTGTGCTCAAGCCTCTCATTCTATGCCTAGAAAAATTAATCCTTTAAGGTAGTCAGACAAACATGAGGGGACTGTCCTGCTTCAATGGCTGTAAAGGCTTGAATAATCATGACTGCACTGTGACACTGGGAAGCCTTAATTCAGCAGATGCACCACAGGCACACCAAGGAGGCCAACACCAGAAGGCCCATCAAGGCTCCTATACCTGCCCACTCCTTAAGATGGTTCATGGAATCAGAGATCCACGAAGACCATCCTTCCACCAGTCCAGCGTCCACCCGGGTCGAGTTCACCGTGACGATAGCCACCCTCAACTGCTCCATCAGGTTGTCGAATTCTCTAATTACCTAAAAGATAACTGGACAATTGCTCAGACAGATTTGCAGCACGGGTAAAATTGTCATATTGTATACTAGTCACACAAAGTCCAGGATATTTCCATTCACAGCCAAGTTGGGCAATCTGCCAGAGGGTGTTAATTTGCTCTTGAACCAGGTCAATCCTTTGGTTGACCACCATCAAGTCTCTCTTTAACTGAGCATTAATGCCCTTTTGTACATTCAGGGCTTGTGCTACATTGGCAGAAAGATTATTCAAGGTCTGAGCAGTATGCATAGTGTGGCTTGTGGCAATGGCCCCAGTAGTAACCCTGTCTGCCGCCAGGGAAACAGCTGCAACAATGGTGGCTGTAAACATGAAGTCTCTTTTATGCCTAAATTGAGCCATGGCATCAGGAACATCAACAGGCACAGGCACCCAGCAAGGCATGCAGGTAACTATAGAACAAAAGGTAGGTTCCCTATTGCTTACAATAAACAAAAAGGGGGATCCACACAAATAGAAATACTACTGTCTCACTGCCGCACTGATCCTCAAGACAGCCTCTTATTAGTTTCAGGTGGCCTTGGCAAATGGAACCACATTTTCCTAGAACTAATCCACAGGTTTTGATCTTCTGTGGAGACAAAAACAGAAACTCTTTTCCCAAGAAACATATTCTTATAAACCGATTTCAAAGTCAAGATATCTTTAAAATATATGCATTTGTTTAACTTATTAGCCTTAGCAATCAATTGTCTTTCTGCAGTTAGCTCATTAAAAGTTAAAAAATTAAAAGAAAATGCAATAACCCTAATCCAGACTCTCTGTTTGTCTGCCATCTTTCATGGCTTTTTTTAATCTTTATTTACTATTTCTCTTTCTTAAAGGGCTTTCTTCACCCATTTCTCTCTCTCTCTCTCTCTCTCTCTCTCTCTCTCTCTCTCTCTCTCTCTCTCTCTCTCTCTGAAGCCTATGCATATTTTACATACATTGCACCCCATTTAGAGGTTTTGTGAGTCTAAATCTGTTTTATTGAGAATTCTTAAACATTTCCCAACCCAAAGAGCTTTTTAAATGTCGGTATCACTTTAACTGCTGACTACACCCCTCCTGGCAGCTTTTCAATATGGCGAAGGAGTCTGCTAAATCCCTCCCACTGCTAGCAAACAGAGCGGACTCAGGAAATGCTGCTACCAGAAAAACCTTAATGAAGCAGCTCCTTACGAGCCAAAAAATTGGGTGCGATGGAGAAGCGCCTATAACTAATCTAGTAACCTCTTATGTAATCTCTTTCTTGCTTTCACTTTCAATTCACCTGCTGGCAAGCCATTTGTCCCACTCTCTCTTTATCTACAGAAAAGAGCAAAATTTTTTTACCTACTTTTGTTGTGGATTCCCACCTTACCTGGGATCTTTTTTACCTGCTTTTATTGCGGATTCCCACCTTACCTGGGAACTTTTTTACCCGCTTTTATCATGGATACCCACCTTACCTGGGAACTCACCAGTGCACTGCCCTGACGGCAGTAAATTCTGAGCCTTCGTTGAGAGTAGAGTCCCTATACAGGCCACCACTTGTCTGACCGCCTCGACCAGCAAGGAAGACGCAACACCAGGCTCTTCTTTCAGCAGTTTATTCAGGAACATCAAATAATTTTCTAACTTCTTCTTCTGACCGTGGGGAAACCTGCTCATGGCCTAAATAGCCTCTGGGCAGCCAACCCTAGTATGCCATGTGGGTACTACCGATAGGCCCAGGTACGCGGAAGCAAGCCAGATTCTTAGCCTTAGCCAAATATGGAGTTGTTTATCACTGAGAGCACTCACCATCAGGAAGGTGGAGGGCAGAAGCCAGTGCCATCTTTAAGGCAGGGCTGCATGCAGCTCTCTACAATCACTTCTGTCTCTTAGACTTTTTCTGACTTCTCTTCCTCAATGATACATAAGCCACAGGAGAAAGATTTGTAGTTCATGTTTCATTTAGGACTTAGCCTTCTTCATTCTCCTGTTCTCAGTTGTGGGTCTCTGTGTTAGCAAAAATCTACTGCAAGTAGAATTTTGAGGGATGGATGATACATTGGACAATGAGTATAACACTGTGTTATTAGGAGTTGATTTAATATATGTCTATTTAGCAAAATAATAGTGGATTTTTGCCTCTGGCCTATGACTTCTCTGGCCATAGATTATTGGCCTGATAATGTTGTTAGGCATGGGTTGCATCTTGTGGGCTAGGACTTGAGTCAAATCATAAAGTGATTGGTCTTTCTGAATATGTCCATGCAAAGCTGTAAATACTGTCATGTCTTGATGGACCAGTTATTATTATAGCCTGCAGGATTTACATTTGACTTGGTTACTTTTCTCCTTCAGCAGCACAATACACCTAACACTAAGAAAGTTATCAGAGAATGCTGAAGCTTCTAAGCCAGTACCACCTTAATTTCTGAATGATTTATGCTCAAAAATGTGACAGTTTTTGAAATAGGGTCTTACCATCAATTTCTACTGTATTAACAATAGTTTGTAATATTTGGGGTTTATGGAATCTTACCAATAACTCCCCCAAAATATCTCTGTTCCTGAGATTTTTTTTAAAAACATGTATGCTTCTATTGTCTTGTAGAATAAATGTTCCTCTGTTATAACACAGAATGTCTGTGTTTATGTATATGTACATATGCAGTAGGTTTCTATATAACCTTTAAAAGAATAGGTCTTCAGTATTGTTTATTTCATATTTCTATGTCTGCTTTGTCCTCTATTTCTTCATCTGTAATTTAACTCTTCATACTCCATTATTCTTCTCTATTTAGCATTTTCATAATTGTGAATATTTTTTAAAAGACTTTTCATGTAAAATAGTGAATAAAAACCTTAACTGTCATATATTTCTATTTTCTGGAGTTGCTAGATGTAGTATTGAGAGATCATGCAATAGATGTGTATTTCTCACTTAAAGAACAAAGCAAATTGTTTGCAAAGTAAATTGACTAGTTTACATATCAACACTGTAATATGTAAAATGTCCATTTTGATCATGTTCTCCACTGGGAGCCATAATTACTACATAAGTTTTAAGTATTATAACATGCACACATAGTAGCATTACCTTGTAATTTTATTAATGAAAAATAATTTTGGCCTTTCCTTCTGCTTAGCCAACAATATATATTTTTAGTATACTAGGTATTTTGTCCAAGTTATAAAAGAATTACTCAGTTTCTTATTTTTGAGTTTGATTGCCCTATATATTTACAAATCTGAATGATTTATTTGATATAATGACATGAATATCATTCATTCTCTGGTTTGAAATTTTACTTTCTTTACAGTAATTTTCAGAGAAGAGAATTTAGTTTTTGTGGAGGCTATTTTATTCTTTTTTAGGTTGTACTTTAGGATCACTAAGAAATATTTGTCAAATACAATTAGACAAAGTTTCATCCTATAATTTATTTTTAAAATATTATGCTTTTCAGGACTTAAATTTGGTCATAAATTTCCATGTTTTATCTAGCACAAGATAAAATTTCATCTTTTAAGGATACCCAATTCTTGCAATTCCAACTTCTAAAAGATTATCTTCTTTTGAAAGACCCTCTAAAAGAACATTTTTGTATGAGATGCCTCTATATTTATGGATGTATTTCTGATTTTTCAGTTTTGTTCCACAGATCAACAATTTAGTTTTATATTTTGTAAATGTCTTGATTGTCTTGCATTTGTGTTGTTTTTAGTGAGATAGTATTAGCCCTCAAATTTTATTTCTAGATTTTAAGGTTGTTATGCATATTTTAGGTCATGGGATTTTTACTGGCTTCTAGTACTAGTCATAAATTTCCTTCTCTGATGTAGGCCACAGTAAGCAATGATTACCCCATATCAGATATATAACTGTTGCACCAATGCATATGTCTTGCTTTATAGGTTAACGTTGTAGTTCATGGGTTAAGAGATTTGTAACACCAAGGCTGCCTCTTCTACCTGAGAAGTATAAATAACACTTTCCTGCAATATGGAAGATAACCAAGGGACATTTCACCATATTTTGCAATGTAGGTATAGTGTCTTCAGTAACTAAGATCTTAAAAACTAGGGGCTGGAGAGATGGCTCAGCGGTTGAGAGCACTGAGTGTTCTTCTGAAGGACCCAAGTTTGATTCCCAGAATTCACATGGCAGCTAACAACTGTTTGTAATTCCAACATCTGATACCCTTACAAAGTTGTATATGCAGGCAAAACACCAATGCACATAAAATAAAAATAAATATTTAAAAAAATATCTTAAAAAATAGTTCTGTTAGGCAACAAAGAAGGTTGGCAAACATTTGAATGGCTTGGGGAGCCTCCCAGGCCAGAAAAGACTTTATATATCTAGTATTTAAGAATGATGTTTGTCTAAATTCTTCTTTTATTGTAATGCCTGTATCATGTTTTGAGTTCAAGATAGTATTGACCATTTGGATAAACTGAGGCCTTTAATTTAATAAATTTAAATTACTTTAATTTTTGAGGAAATTTGTATAGAATTCACATTTTTAAATATTTAATAGGTTCATCAGTGAAGTCATATGTTTCTGATTTTTCCTGTAATAATTTTTTGCTTCAAACATCTTCTGACATTACATACATGTATGCATTGGTATGATATATTTTTTTAAATTAAACTTATTTATTTTACATACCAACTTCTGTTTCCCTTCATTCATCTCCTTTCACTCTTCCAACCCCCACCCACTCCTCTCATGTTTATGTTCAGAAAGGGTAGTTCTCCCATGGGTATCAACAAAGTATGTCATATCAAGTTACAACCACCTCCTCTTGTATTAAAGCTGGGCATGACAACCCAGAATGAGGAAAAATTTCCAAAGTCTCTCTCTCTTTCTCCCCCTCTCTCCCCTCACACATTCACATGGCTATTGAAGCTTTATTCCTCCTACAGTAACTTTAACTTACTGATTTTATTCTAAAAGAAATTTACTTTATCTATATCAATTTCAAATCTATCTCAAATTTCAAACTTATTTTTCTGAGATTTTGTTTTGTAACATCATCTTATTTTTCACATATATTTTAATTTTAAAATGCAGATATAGCATTGATGTGACATTCCTTATTCCTAACATTGATAATGTATATTTTCTTCTTTTTTTCTCCTCAAAATCTGGTTCAATTATATTTTTTCTCAGTTTCTTTCTGTTCTACTCTGTATGACATTAACATAACCACCTATTCTTTCCTTTGAGACATTTAATTATACATCCTATATATTTTTCTATCAGTTTTTGTCACTTGTGTCTATAATTTAAAACATGTTCCTAATAATAAATAAATCTCATTTTTCTTCCTAAATTGTATAATCTGTCTAGCATCTTTTCTCTGTATATTTTGTTGTCATTTTCTAGTGATATCTCATTAATCTAGCTATTTTTCTTATTAATATCAAAATTTTCATCAATTATATGTTCTAAATTTTCACAGATAAAATTATTTTTAACCCTAAGCATTTATGAGATTTTTTTGCTTTATATTTTCCTTGTCTTTCCATAAACTTGAAAACATATGGAATACACTTCAAAAAATTAAAATGTTTTCTTCCTGCTAATTGAACATTTTGGGTCAGTTTTTATTCATGTCTTATTGTTTTTTTTTCTGATGAAAAGTTATGTTTGTTTTTGTTTTTAATTTGTTTTTAGGAATTGTGATGTCCTCTGTAACTGGCTTGGTTTTTAGTTTTAATGTGTATTATTGAACTTTATGTGGAGTTTACTTACTTGGAAGCTGTCTAATAAGATTCTGATAGTTGCTCAGCATGATTACTGCTAGACAAGACACATCTGTGTATTCCAAAATGACACTGAGTCTTAACACTTTTCAGTTTGGTTGTTAGGAATCGGTAGTTCTTCTTCAGTCTGCTATGCCTGGTGAGCATCATACCCAGTCTTCCTTCTGTGCATTTCTTTCTTCCACTGGTTAAGTGAACATAAATGGCTAACCTGCAGATTTGCAGGCTGTTCTCCTTTCCCATGGCTGTTACTTCTCCTGATCTCTAAATTCCAGTTGCCTTATTCACTTCAGACTCCCAGTCTTTCTCCTCAACTTAGGAACCCTAGTACACAATGCTTGAACATTTTCACACATTCTGGCATTATTGACAGCATGATAATGTGGGGAAACCACCTGGATTAAAGCTGAAATTTTTTTTCATGTTATGCACTGATTTTTATCACCTAAAATCTCATGTAGTAAAATTATTCTTTCAAATATTTTACTTCTTCAAAAAGTTCATTTATTTGTATGTGTATAGGTGCTTTGCTGACATTTATTTATAGGCACTATATATATGCCTTTACCTGGGGATTCTAGATGAGGGTGTCAGATCCCCTGGATATGGAGATGCAGGCAATTTTACTGTTATACGGTGTTGGAAATAGAATGCTGGTCCTATACAAGAGTAGTCACAGTTCTGAATCACTGAGTAATCTCTTCAGCACTAAATATGTATTTTTTATTATGTCAGAGGAAGAGAGGTGTTTCAAGCTTCTAATATTTCATAGTTCTAGAATCTGAAAGATGGAACATGTTTTTTGACATACTTTAAATGTTTATAATGTGTTTTTTTGGTTGTAGATGTTACTCAGTGATACAGTAACTGCCTAGTATGTGTAAGGTCATTAGATTAGAATCCAGTACCACATTTTATGACACCAGTAATACTAGTGATGATGATAATGATGATGACGATGATGATGTACTCTATTGTACATGGTGGCCCTTTTAGTATAATTATCTAAGATAACATGCTATACTATATGGTTCTGAAAACAGTCTACAAAAGCTGTGTTTTCAGGTTTGAATGAGTGAGTTTTTTCAGAAACATCAAGAAAAGGAAATGAATTAAAAGGCAAGTATCTAATTGAAGATACCTAGATACAGCAGAAGTTATCAAACCAGTGGACAAAACATCCTACATAAAAGCCTGGAGCTGCCCCAATTAGTAGAGCAAACAAGGTAATTTCATCAAGCCAAACCCCTAGCAGAAATCAGCCTGTGGAAGCCTGCTTAGGCAGCCAGCTGGAGTTCTTGATCTGGAGTCACAGATTAGTAAATTGTCCCCTGGGCTGAGCCTTCTAAATAAAAGAAAAATAGAACTGGATATATTGTATCATCATATCCAGTGCTTATAATCAGCTAGATGCTGGCAAAGATGCTGGCAGAGTTCATAGTTGAGATAGTCTTCCTGGTAGATGGTTCTCTTTCTCTATAAGGTTTACCCTTCAGATTCCCATTTCCACTGTAGACAGTTTTACATTATGGGTTAAATAATATAAATATTGGGACAAAATACTTTTCCATCCTGCTATTCTCAAGTAAACATTTGTTTGTTGTTTGGTTGCTGCTGTTGTTTTCTAATACCTGGTGTTTACTTTCTCCTTATTATAAAGTTAGGGAGCCAACCTCCTCTAGGACAAAAAGCTTTATAAGATAAATTGTTGGTTTGTTTTTGCCTTTTGGGGGAGTTCACCACTCAGCTCCCAAATAAATCCCATATGGAAGTTTATTCTTAAATATAAATGTCCAGCCTTATATCTTGACTTGTTTTTGCCATCTTTTGCTAACTTTAAATTATCCTGTCACCTTATGCCTCTGGGAGTTTACCATTCTCTTACTTCTGCAGATCTTACAGAGGGCTAAATATTATGGATGGCTGAGTTGCTGGCCCCTAGTGCCCCCTCTCCTTGTTCTCTTGCTCCTCCTCCTCTTCCCAGATTTCTTCTTCTATATATTCTCTCTGCCCACCAGTCCCACCTATTTTCTCTGCTGCCTCACTATTGGCTATTCAGCTCTTTATTAAACCAATCAAGTGTTTTAGACAGGCAAAGTAATAGAACTTCACAGAGTTAAACAAATGCAAAATAAAAAAAATGTAACACATCTTTACATCATTAAACAAATTTTCCACAGCATAAACAAAAGAAGCACACTTTAAAATAATGTCCTACAGCAAAGAAAAGGGGAGCTTTCTTGTATTCTATCAAGAAATTTGGGCAGCATACAAAAGTATACTATTGTAGTGTATATTCCATACTTGCTTTATATCACCTCTCTGAAAATCCATTCTTTTCTTTTTAGATGTAAAATTTCATACACACATACTCTACACATTTCAAAAAAAACCCATAAAATAACATGATTTCATGTGGTTTTTCCAAACATCCTTTCTGATTGTTATCCATCCTTCTTTCTTTTCCTTTTGTATTACCCACCCTTCCCATTAACACTCCCGTGTTCCCACTTTTTCCTTCATAGCACCTGCAAACTGCTATTCCCTTTCTCAGTCTCTACCTCTTCACTATATCCCAAATGCCTGCATCTTTTACCCTCCTATATTCACTCTATAGTTACCTCATACTATGCTCACATCTAAAAATCTGAAGTTAGGGACCATAGGGATGACTTTTAGTTCATGCTCTGTACCCACTGAATACCTCTGCCACATACATTCTCTTCCCAATATGACACCACAAATTACATTCCATTGCTAAGCAGACATCAATTTCCATGGCAAAAGAGAAAGTGAATAAACGGGAATGGTTCTAGAATCTACTCTGAAATGTGCAATAACCTATAAAAGAGGAATACACAAGTAACTTGTGCAATTTAAATCCATACAAAGTGAACAGTTTCTTTTTTTAATATTTCAGAGAAAATCAAGAATGTTTCATGTTAATTTACTGTATTAAAATGGAGAGACATTGGTGAAGACAAACTTAGAAGTTCCTTACCAAACATAGTCATAGACAGTTTTATAATTTTCATGTTGTTGATATATCAAATTCTAATCAGTCTATTTGGATTTTATGTTTTTAAAGAAGGTCACAAGAAGGCAGGAAAAATCAACATCATTTTTTAAAATGGTCTCATGAGTCATGGTTTACACCTCTGAGCTTGAAATTTCCTTTTGCTTGCAAATATCTGTGAGGGTAACAAGGTAATAGTCTAACAATGTAACATGAAATGAATGTTTTGGTTAATGAAAATAAAATGCATGGCACCAGAAAAGTTCTGGAGTCTTCTCTAGAGACTCTTCTCTCCCAGCTACCTTAACTGCTAAACTTAATTGCTACATGAATCTTTGTTGAAAGTATTCATTCAGTCATTCCAGTCAAGTTAACCAATCTTTTCAAAATGATATTTTAATCGTGTTTCCTCTGAGGCCTAAAGGGGTCTTAGAACTCTTCTATAGTAATAAAAACTGCTTAAGAGCATCTTGCAATCCCCCATATTGGAGTTCTGGTGGCTCTGTCCAGTGTTTCACAGGCCTCTGCTAAATGGAGTTCTTTCTTTATTATCTCCTTTTCTTTGATCCTGTACCAGATGCATGTATTTTAAACTTTGGAATGTTTCCTTATCAAGTTGTAAGGATCACTAGCTCCTAAAGACATTTCCTTCTGAAAATATACTTTAAAATTTCTCCCCAAATTATTAAACACTTCTGCACCAATGGTTCAAGAATCCTCAATTTATATCATGCTTTGAATAAAGGATAGTTTCTCAGGAGATAAAGCAATTAGGAATCCTTAATTTGTATCATGCTTTAATTCTGAGTGACCTGAAGATAATCCCAAATTCTCAATACAAACTCATTTTAGAGAATAGAGATTGGGTTGGCTTGAAAGTTCTTCTAATTACCTTCACAATTAGCTTCAATTATCTGCATACAAAATGTTAGTGGGTAATATCAAAATTTATATTATCTAGAATTTAGTATCACATTTTTGATTGGACACACAACAATGGTATGTTGTCATCCTTAAAATATATTCTTACCACTAAAACATACATCTACAATAAATAGTGGTTGACAAAGGTACTCTCCTGGATACTGATAAATATTTATATCTCTTTTGGGCAGGTACCTATATGAAAATCATATTAATTGTTTTTTATTGAAAATATTCTCTTCTAAGGCTCTCTTCTTTGAAATAATGTGTCTCATCAATTCAAATCTTTGCCAAATGCTACTGATGCAGAGCTAAGCCTTGTTTTGTTGCTCTGGATTATTGGTGTCATGGATCTTTAGATACGAAAAGTGCAGGGATCCTACTTTGGCTTTGCTTTGGGAAATCTCACTGGTCTGTGGCAGATTGCTTGGCTGTGATTTAGTCAATGCATCTGTGGAAAAAGGCAAAAGCTGCTTCCTTTTTGCACTTACTGGGGCACAGTCTTGTTGCTCACTCATTTAATGGGGATTCTCTAATGCCTTAGATGCTTCTAGCTCTAGGAAAGAGAGAGGACAGAGAGGCTGCGGAAGGATTCATGACAGTCACTATCATTTAAGAAGTTTGGCTCAAGAATATTAAAATGGTTGAAGTTGTTATAGGATTGCGTTGAAAAGTAACGAGTAGCAACAATGCAGATAAAGATAATGATTAAGGTTCAGTAAGGTGGAAAATGATTAACAGGACAATAGGCTGATTTCAATAATTCCAAGTACTTGGAAACCTCTTTTGTGAGTTTATTAAGTGATACTGTGAAAAGCAGAGTTAAAACATGGGTGCATGTCATTTTGGAATCCTGTGGTGAATTGTAAAATGGGACATGAGTAATGCCAATAAACAGATGTAACTTGTTGGTTGATTATAGAGACCACTGCAAAGCAAGTAGGCAATATATAGGATCATGACTCCATGAAATGCAGAAATCAATGTTAGTGTGATAACTGGAGTGTTTATAGAGTAAGCATGATATTAACACCTTTTAGTTTAATAATAAAATTTTGTATGTCTTTTTAAATTTTATTTAAATTTTTATTATTGCTTGAGCTGTTATATAGAAAAGTGAACACTCATTTTTCTCATTTTTCTATTTTTATTTTTCCCATTTATACTCTTTAAAAAATCATTAAAGTTTTTCTTTATTCATTTTATACACCAGCATCCTGTTGTCCAATCCATCCCTACCTTCTCTGAAAAGGTAAGTCCTCCTGTGGGGAGTCTGCAAAGCTTGGTACATTCAGTTGAGGCAGACCCAAGTCCCTCCCAGTATTAAGGCTATGCAAGGTGTCCTTCCATAGAAAATGGGCTCCAAAAGACCAGTTCATGCACCAGGGATAGATCCTGATCCCACTGTCAGGGACTCCTTAAATAAACTAAGTTTCACAGCTGTCTTCCATATTCAGAGGACATAGTCTGTCCCATGTAGGTTCTGCATCTGATGGTCTAAAGTTCATAGAATGCAAATAGTTTGGTTTAGTTGTCCGTGTGTTTTTCCCCATCATGATCTTGATTCCCCCAACACACAATAGAATAATCCCTCTTCCCTCTCTTTACTCTATACCCAGAGCTTGGCCTAGTATTTGTCTGTGTATTTCCTCATCTGCTTTCCTTGATTACTGAATGAAGGCTCTATGATGAGAGTTATGGTATTCACCAATTTGATTACAGCATAGACCAGGTCAGGCACCGTCTCCTTTACTACTTTATCACTATTAGACTAAGCTGGTGTCATTCGTGTATATTCCTGGGAACTTCCCTAGAATCAGGTTTCTCCCTAACTCCATGATGTCTCCCTCTATTTATACTTTCATAAGAGGTTAACAGCCAAGGTAATTTTGTGTCCTCAACTCTTCCACCATGTGGCTAAAGCCCCATGATAAAGCTTTTTTCCCCATGATACAGCTTTGAGGAAAAGTGGTAATACTAAAAAAATGTTGGAAATTTTTGGAGCTAGAACCAAGTGAGAGGATGCAGGTAATTGGAGAAATACCATGGAGAAAGTATTTTGGCCTGGCCCCTTTCTGTGTTTCTCTTTCTTCTTCTAGCTGCCATATGATAAGAAGCTTTCCCCACCTGTCTTTTGTTTCTGATGTAAAGCCCTACCACAGGCCCAGAATAAAAACACACTGTTCTGGGTCTAAACCTCTAAAACCATGAGTTGAAATGGATAATTCCTCCTCTAATTTCTCTCAGATATTCATTACAATTTTGTTAAAGGTAACAAGTTTGAATTATAAATATGTAACCACAACAATATATATTCACACTTTCTCACTAATCCCTAGATTTTTTTCCCATATTGTATTTCAAATCAACATCTCAAAAGCCATATTTTCATCAGAATCCTTCCCACATGCCTCCAGAAATTGATCCTATCTCAACTCCCACTCTCTTAGTAAACCAGACTTTTCTTACTTTGTGAAGTTACTGAAGGTTAAAACTTCAAAAAAACATCTTTTTTATCACCCAGTCCCAAGTTTTTACTTGGACTCTCAAAGATGGCCTTGAATATTACTCCTCCATCCCCTTGTTATGACCATAATAGCTTATGCTCTCACTGTAAGAATAACATTCCAATAATAATGTCAAATATCCCTGAGCTTGTCCTTCTTCTACCTATTTGTATGTTTATTCTCCACAAAGTTTTCTTCTAGAGCTAAATTAGGTGAATATCCTCATCTACTTTAAACTCTCCAGAGTCTTTCCTTCATGTTAAGCACCTTGCTTAAAGCTTTATCTTAACTTTGTCCTGGAATTTTGTTTAGAATACCCAGGAAGTGTTCTAACATTTGCTTTCTCTGGATGATGGTATCCACAATCTGGCTGAAACTTGGGCCTATCAAGTTTAACTCTCTTTACCATCTTTGAATGTACAGTTTTCTGCTTACTGACACCTTTCTTGTATCCTCTCTTATGGATACATATGACTAAGTACTACAATTAAGAACACAAAGGTGCTTCCAGTGATTAAAGGCCATGCATTATATAAATTTGGTTTGTTACCATGGTGACTACCCAGCAATGGCTGACAAGAGTAGAAGCAGAAAATTTATAAAAGGTGGCAATTAATCAGATGGGCCACATTTTGATTAGAGCCCTCAATAGTTCAGGACAGCATTGGCTATTCTGAAAAACAACAAATACCAAACCTGAGCGCTTTATTTGATATCATCTTTGCCTGAAAGAGTACTCTGCATGGATTATGCGTCTCAATTACTCCAATCTTTGTGCCAGCATAGTCTTTATGCTATCATTATAAATCTCAATTAGTCTTCCTAATCAGTCACCATATCTTAATAGCCTCTCAAGCTACATGGTACCATAATATGTATTTCCTTTCCCCACAAGAACACTGGACAAACTGCAGTTTAACAGAAGATAACTAGATACTATATATTTTATTACTGGTGCAAATCATTCTGTTTGTTTAGAAAGCAAAATTTTGGTTTTAGAGTGTCACACTAAGCAGTATAAGTTAAGACCATTGTAATTTCAGATAATAGCTGAGGAGTGGGACAAAGTATGAGGGACACAAATAAATGATGGGAGCAATGAGTTAATGACACCTAATGGCATAATTAAAATACAAGACTTGAAGGAAAAATGTAGTTACCCAGGGAAGAAACAATGAGTTCAGCTGCTTGGAGTTTCATATGCAAGGCTATTTATGTGGAGCTAAAATATAAAACAGCATTAGAAATTTTATCTCAACCATTAATTTTTCTACATGTTGACTATCAGGTTTGATTTCATGACTCATATTATAGAAATGTATTATTGTAATGTTTTGTTATTAATATTTAAATTAAAAATATTTGCCAGCCCTTGACAGGAGGCAGTCCCCTTCAGAATGGAGCATGAGTGACTGACTTCTAGCCTGAGGAATGCAAATGCATTCACACAGCCAGTTTCGCTGTGATTTGCTGGAACACTGTTTTTGGATCAAGCTCAGCAAACCAAACACAAGTGATGATATCAAATTAAAGCAAGTGTCTAGCAGGGTGGCTCAAGGACTGTACTTGGGCCCAGCCAGAGTTAACACTTATTAATAATCCAGAAAAGCAGGTAAGCAGAATGACAAGCTTTGAGATGTCCCTGTAAAAGCAGGGAAATGGCAAGAGTCTACAAATATATTTGTTTTTCATAAACACATTTTAGTTTTTAGTGAGTGGAGGGAACATGCGCAGTTTTGAAAAATAATTAGATTTATATTGCTTCAAAGCAACAGAAGTATACAATTTATCTTCTGGTTTAATGCCTTAACAATTTTTCACCAATGAATCAGAAAGAAACTCTAATAAAAAGGATTATGTTTTGTTGAAAATAATAGGTCCAAAGACACCAACTGACCCATCAGATCAGTAGCTGATTATTAATAGATGAGTACAGCACACTCATAAACACAAAATATTGGAGTATATTAGAAACCCACTATATAGTAACATTTCTTGGGAAATCAATTTATTTCATTGAAGATTGAATTGAAACTATTCAGGCACAAGTGACATAATGTTAGCCTAATTTACTATTAATGTGAGACAATGTCATTTTAGAGCCATATACAGAATTGCCCCAGATGTCACAATTATGGCACAGAGAAGCAGGTTAAAGAAGATATATTTTTTTCCGTCTAATTGTAGTTCCTGAAATGTTTTATGAAATCACAAAGAGAGAGAGAAAGCTTTTTTAAAGGCAATAAAAATGAGCCCTCCTTCTACCTGTCTCTACTCTGATTCCTGCACCCATTTCTATGCTGCTCCACTTAGTCCAAAACAGCTCCTTTATTTATAGAGAACAGTCTTACCACATACCAACACAGAGAAGAGTGGACATTTTATTTCACATAATTTGAATTTTTTAACCTCTGTGCTCTATCTCACAATTTTCTTTTTTTTCTTTATATTATGAATAAATTTACATTTTCTATCACATATCCTTATTCAAGGTCCCTTCACCCTCCCACCCTCCCTCCAGTCACTCTGCATTCTCCACATCTTCCTATCTCCTCCCCCTCATGGTCAGGAGGTCCCAAGGACCCAATATTGCTCAGTTCAGCATTCACTCCTGACAGATCAAGTTTCCTCCCCCCAACATCAAAAAGGGTCAGGTATTCATCTAGAGGGACTTAATCCAAGGTGCTAGTCCAAGGTGTTTCAGATCCCAAGCTGTTCAGTGGTTGTAGTTTGCAGCTTGGGCATGCTTTGCTTTTTTTCTTGTTTGTTTGTTTAGAGACCACTAATGAGTGAGTACATCCCCTGCTTATCTTTCTGAGATTGTGATACCTCGCTCAGGAGGATATTCTCCAAATGCATCCATTTGCCTGCAAATTTTAGGACATCATTTTTTCTTACTGCTGAGTAGTATTCCATTGTGTAGATGTACCACAGTTTGTTAATCCATTCTTCAGTTGAGGGACATCTAGGTTGTTTCCAGGTTCTTGCTATTACAAATAATGCTGCTATGAACATAGTTCAGCTAATACCTTTGGAGTATGAATGTGCCTCTTTAGGGTATACACCCAGAAGTGGTATTGCTGGATCCTTGAGGAAATTGATTCCCAGTTTTCTGAGAAACTGCCTTACTGCATTTCAAAGTGGCTGAACAGCTTACACTCCCACCAACAATGGAGGAGTGATCCCCTTGCTCTGCAACCTCTCCAGCATATGCTGTCATCTGTGTCTTTTATCTTAACCAATCAGACAGGTATAAGGTGATATCTCAAAGTTGTTTTAATTTGCATTTCTCTGATGACTAAAGATGATGAGCACTTTTTCAGGTGCCTTTCAGCCATTAGTAATTCTTCTGATGAGAATTCCCTTTTTACTTCTGAACCTTATCTCTTGATTAGGTTATTCAAGATTTTGGACTCTAGTTTCTTGAGTTCTTTATATATCTTAGAGATCAGTCCTTTATCCTTGTAGAATTGGTGAAAATCTTTTCCCATTCTGTAGGCTGTCATTGTGTCCAATTGACTGTGTCCTTGGCTTTGCAGAAGCTTCTCAGTTTCAAGAGATCTCACTTATTGATTGTTGATCCTAGTGTCTGTGCCACTGGTGTTATATTTAGGAAGTGGTCGCCTGTGCCAATTAGTAGAAGTGTATTTCCCCCTCTCTTTTCTACCAAGTTTAGAGTAACTGAGTTTATGTTGAGATCTTTGATCCACTTGGATTTGAGTTTTGTGCAGGGTGACAGGCTCGGATCTATTTGCATTTTTCTACACACTTCCATCCTTCTATGCCAACACCATTTGTTAAATATACTATCTTTTTTCCATTGAATATTTTGGGCCTCTTTGTCAAAGATCAGGTGTTCATAGATTTTTGGGTTAATGTCTGGATCCTCAATTATATTCAATTGATCCACAGGTCTGTTTTTATGCCAGTACCAGGCTGTTTTTATTACTGTAGCTCTATAGTATAACTTGAAGTCAGGGATGGTGATACCTGCTGAGATTCTTTTGTTGAGTAAAATTGTTTTGGCAATCCTGGCTTTCCTGATATTCCAAATGAAATTGAGTATTGTTCTTTCAAAGTCCAAAAAGTATTGTATTGGGATTTTGATGGGCAGTGCATTGAATCTGTAGATTGCCTTTGGTAGAATTGCCATTTTTACTATGTTGATCCTACCTATCCAGGAACAAGGGAGAACTTTCCATTTTCTGATATCCTCTTCAATTTCTTTCTTCAGTGATTTAAAATTTTTGTCAAATAGGTCTTTTACTTCTTTGGTTATAATTACTCCAAGGTATTTAATACTATTTGCAGCTATTATGAAGGGTAGTGTTTCCCTTATTTCTTTTTCAGCTCTTCTATCTTTAGTGTATAGAAGGGCTATTGATTTCTTTGATTTAATCTTGTATCCTCCTACATTGCTGAAGGTATATATCAGCTGTAGAAGTTCCCTGTAGAATTTCGTGGGTCACTTATGTATACAATCATATTATCTGCAAGTAGAGATAGTTTCATTTCTTCTTTCCCAATTTGTATCCCCTTTATCTCCTCTCATTCTTTTATTGCTTTAGCTAAAACTTCAAGAACTATATCGAATACACAAGGAGGACATCCTTGTCTAGTCACTGATTTTAGTGGGATTGGTGTGAGTTTTTCTCCATTAAATTTGAGCTTCTTGTAAATCATCTTTATTATAATGAGATATTTTCTCTATATTCTTCATGTCTCTAGGGCTTTATCATAGAAGAGTGTTGGATTTTGTCAAAGGGTTTTTCAGCACCTAAAGATATGATCATGTTTTCTTTTTCTTTAGTTTGTTTTTATGATGGATGCTGTTTATGGTTTTTTTGTATGTTGAACCATCCCTGCATTTCTGGAATGAAGCCTACTTGGTCATGGTGGATGATATTTTTTATATATTGCTGTATATGGTTTGCCAAAATATCCTTGAGAATTTTAGCATCAATATTCATGAGGGAAATTTGTCTGAAATTCTCCTTGTTTGTTGTGTCTTTTAGTAGCTTCAATTTTCTTTAGGGTTATACGTCTATTTAGGTAATTAATCTGGTCTTAATTTAACTTTGGTAAATGGTACCTGTCCAAAAAGCTGTCCATTTCTTCTAGGTTTTTCCATTTTTGTGTAATATAGATTTTCAATGTATTATCTGATAGTTGTCTGGATTTCCTGAGGGGGTCTGTTGTTATGTCCCTCTTTTTATTTCTGATATATTTGATTTGGATACTCTCTCTCTTCTTTTTGATTAGATTGGATAAGGGCTTATCTATCTTGTTAACTTTCTCAAAGAACAACTCTTCGATTCGTTGATTCTTTGAATTGTAGTTTTTGTTTCAATTGTATTTATTTAAGCTCTAAGTTTATTTCTTGTCATCTACTCCTTGTAGGTGAGTTTGCTTCTAATTGTTCTTAGGCTTTCAGCTGTGCTGTTAGTTCTCTAGTGAGGGTTTTCTCTAGGCTTTTCATATAGGTATTTAGTGCTATGAATTTTCCTCTTAAGACTGCTTTTATTGGGTTCCACAATTTGGGTATGTTGTGGGTTCATTTTCATTAAATTCTAGGAAGACTTTGATTTCTTTATTAATTTCTTACTTGACCCAGGGGTGGTTCAGCTGAGTTATGTTTAGTTTCCATGAGTTGGTAGTCTTAGTGTGATTTTTGATGTGCTTGAACTCTAACCTTAGGCTCTGGTAGTCCCTTATGATACAAGAGATTTTCCCCTTTTTTTGTATCTGTTGATATTTGCGTTATGACCAATTATGTGGTCAGTTTTAGGGAAATTTCCAAGAGGAGCTGAGAATGATCTGTATTCCTTTGCATTTTGGTGGAATCTTCTGTACATATCTATTAAATCCATTTGCATCATAACCTCTGTTAGACTCCATATTTCTCTGTTGAGTCTCTGATTAGTTGACCTATCCAGCGGTAAAAGTGGGGTATTTAAGTCTCCCACTATTAGGCTATAAGAATTGATGTGGAATTCTAGCTTTAGCAGTGTTTCTTTTAAATAAGTAGGTGCCCTTATATTAGGGGCATAAATATTCAGGACTGAAATCTCCTCATAATCAACTTTTCCTGTGATGAATAAGTAATGACCAACTTGTTCTCTTTTATGCTTTTAGCTTAAAGTCTACTTTGTTAGGTATTAGGATGACAACCCCAGCTTGTTTCTTTGTGCCATTTGATTGGAAAATCTTTTCCCAACCATTTACTCTGAACCTGTGTCTTTTTTTGTAGGTGAGGTGTGTTTCTTGTATGCAGCAGAAGGATGGTTTCTGTTTTTATATCAATCTTGTTAGTGTGGGTCTTTTTATAGATGAGTTGAGTCCATTGGTATTAAGGGCTGATATCATTGATTGATTGATATTTTCTGCTACTTTGGGTAGTAGCTTCTATGTATTTCCTTTCTCTGGGTATTCATCTGTGGGATTATTGATTTTTTGTGGTTTCACGGGTGTATCTGTGATTTTTAGGTTGGAGTTTTCCCTCTAATGCTTTCTGGAGGGCTAGATTTTTAGATAGGTATTGTTTCAGTCTGACTTTGTCTATGAAATATATTGTTTACTCCATCTTTGGTGAATGATAATTTTGTTGAGTGTAGTATTCTAGGTAGGCATTCATGCTCTTTTAGTGCCTATATAACTTCTGACCAAACCCTTCTTGCTTTCATCGTTTCCATTGAATAGTTAGGTGTTATTCTGATGTGTCTGCCTTTATAGTTAAGTTGGCCATTTTCTTTTGCAGCTTTTAAAATTTTTTCTTTGTTCTGTATATTTTGTGGCTTCATTAATATGTGTTGAGTGGAAAATTTTGGTGGTCATATCTTTCGGTATTCTGTATGCTTCTTGTATCTTTACAGGCATTTCCTTCTTTATGTTAGGAAAGTTTTCTTCTATGATATTATTGAATACATTATCTGTACCTTTGAGCTGGCATTCTTCTTTTTCTATTAGTATTATTCTCAAGTTAAATCTTTTCATGGGATCCCAGATTTTCTGAACATTTTCTGTTATAACTTCTTTGGTTTTAGTATTTTCTCTTTTTTTCTTCTTTATTTATTTTGTATTTATCAAAAAAATAGTAAAATGAATTTAAAATGCTGTAAAGTTAACAATAACTATAAAGAAGATAAAAATCATAAGCATGATTTACCAAGGGTGATGATGCACATAAGATCAGCTTTCCCTCTGAATTTTTTTCCATCCCTGTATATCCTTATTCAAGATCCCTTCCCCCTCCCACCACATCAGGTCATTTTACTTCTCCACAACTCCCCATCCCCTCCCTGGGCAGGGAGCAGACAGTCCTATGGTCCCACTGACCCAATAATGCTTGGATCAGTCTCCACTTCTGGCCAAATCCAGTTTTGTCCCCACTCCCTCAAGAGTGAGACAGGTGTTCCTATAGTTAGAGTGGGGTCCAAGGGTCAGTTCAGGGTGTTTCTGATCCCAAGCTGTTCAATGGTTGTGATTTGCCTCTTGGGCATGCTTGGCTTTTTTTCTTGTTTGTTTGTTTAGAGACCACTAATGAGTGAGTACATCCCCTGCTTATCTTTCTGAGATTGTGATACCTTGCTCAGGAGGATATTCTCCAAATCCATCCATTTGCCTGCGAATTTTAGGATATCATTTTTTCTTATTGCTGAGTAGTATTCCATTGTGTAGATGTACCACAGTTTGTTAATCCATTCTTCAGTTGAGGGACATCTAGGTTGTTTCCAGGTTCTTGCTATTACAAATAATGCTGCTATGAACATAGTTGGGCTAATACCTTTGGAGTGTGAATGTGCCTCTTTAGGGTATACACCCAGAAGTGGTATTGCTGGGTCATTGGGGAGATTATTTCTCAATTTTTGAGAAACCGCCATACTGCATTCCAAAGTGGCTGAACAAGCTTACACTCCCACCAAAAATGGAGGAGTATTCCCCTTGCTCCACATCCTCTCCAACATAGGCTGTCATCTGTGCCTTTTATCTTAGCCAATCTAACAGGTGTTAGGTGGTATCTCAAAGTTGTTTTGATTTGTATTTCTCAGATGGCTAAAGATGAAGAACACTTTTTCAGGTGCCTTTCAGCCATTTGTAGTTCCTCTGCTGAGAATTCCCTTTTTAGATCTGTACCCCATTTTTTTGTTGGTTTTTCAAGGTTTTGGGCTCTAGATGCTTGAGTTCTTTATATATCTTAGAGATCAGTCCCTATCTCTTGTAGGGTTGGTGAAAATCTTTTCCCGTTCTGTAGGCTGTCATTTTTTTCCTATTCACAGTGTCCCTGGCTTTACAGAAGCTTCTTAGCTTCAGGAGATCCCACTTATTGTTTGTTGGTCTTAGTGTCTATGCCACTGGTGTTATATTTAGGAAGTGGTCGTCTGTGCCAATTAGTAGAAGTATATTTCCCACTTTCTTTTATATCAAGTTTAAAGTGGCTGGGTTTATGTTGAGGTCTCTGATCCACTTGGATTTGAGTTTTGTGCAGGGTGACAGGCTTGGATCTATTTGCATTTTTCTACACAGTTCCATCCAGGTATGCCAACACCATTTGTTAAATATACTATCTTTTTTCCATTGAATATTTTGGGCCTCTTTGTCAAAGATCAGGTGTTCATAGGTTTTTGGGTTAATGTCTGGATCCTCAATTCTTTCCCAATGATCCACAGGTCTGTTTTTATGCCAGTACTCTGGTGTTTTTATTGCTATAACTCTATAGTATAACTTGAAGTCAGGGATGGTGATACCTGCTGAGATTCTTTTGTTGAGTAAAATTATTTTGGCAATCCTGGCTTTCCTGTTATTCCAAATGAAATTGAGTATTGTTCCTTCAAGGTCTGCAAAATATTGTATTGGGATTTTGATGGGCAGTGTGTTGAATCTGAAGACTGCCTTTGGTAGAATTGACATTTTTGCTATGTTGATCCTACCTATCCAGGAACATGGGAGAGCTTTCCATTTTCTGATATCCTCTACAATTTAGTTCTTCAATGATTTAAAATTTTTGTCAAATAGGTCTGTTACTTCTTTGGTTATAGTTATTCCAAGGTATTTAATACTATTTGCAGCTATTATGAAGGGAATGTTTCCCTTATTTCTTCTTCAGCTCTTCTATCTTTAGTGCATAGAAGGGCTACTGATTTCTTTGAGTTAATCTTGTATCCTGCTACATTGCTGAAGGTGTTTATCAGCTGTAGCAGTTCCTTTGAAGTATTTTGTGGGCCCCTTATGTATACAGTCTTATCATCTGCAAATAGAGATAGCTTCACTTCTTCTTTTCCAATTTGTATGCCCTTAATCTCTTTCCGTTCCCTTATTGCTTTAGCTAAAACTTCGAGAGCTATATTGAATAGGTTAGGGGAGAGAGGACATCCTTGTCTGGGTTCCTGATTTTATTGGGATTGCTTTGAGTTTTTTCCATTAAGTTTGACACTGGCTGTCGGCTTCTTGTAAATTGCCTTTATTATATTTAGGTATTCTCCCTGTATTCCTGTACTCTCCAGGGCTTTAACCAAAAAGGACTGTTGAATTTTGTCAAATGCTTTTTCAGCATAAGGCTATGATCATGTGGTTTTGCTCCTTTAATTTGTTTATATGATGGATATCTTTTAAAGTTTTTTGTATGTTAAACCAACTCTGCATTTCTGGGATGAAGCCTACTTGGTTGTGGTGGATGATATTTTTATACATTGTTGTATATGGTTTGCCAAAATTTTGTTGAGAATTTTCGCATCAATATTCATGAGGGAAATTGGTCTGTAATTCTGCTTCTTTGTTATGTGTTTGAGTGGCTTGAGGTATTAGTGTAATTGTAGTCTCATAAAAGGAATTTGGAAATATTCCTTCAGTTTCTACTATTTGAAAAAGTTTGAGGAGTAACAATACTAATTCTTTGAATGTTTGGTAGAATTTGGCACTGAAACCATCTTCAGTGGGGCTTTTATTTTTGGGGAGGCTTTTAATGATCGCTTCAATTTCCTTAAGGGTTATAGGCCTGTTTAGGTAATTAATCTGATCTTCATTTAATTTTGGTTGATGGTACCTGTCCAGAAAGCTGTCCATTTCTTTAAGATTTTACTTTTTTGTGGAATACAGATTTTCAAAATATGATCTGATAATTCTCTGGATTTCCTGATGGTCTGTTGTTATGTCCCACTTTTCATTTCTGATTTTGTTGATGTGAACACTTTCTCTTTGATTTTTGATTAGTTTGGCTATGAGCTTATCTATCTTGTTAACTTTCTCAAAGGACCAACTCTTAGATTCATTGATTCTTTGTATTGTTCTTTTGTTTCAATTGTATTGATTTCAGCTCTAAATTTGATTATTTCCTGCCATCTGCTCCTTCTTGGTGATTTTGCATCGAATTGTTCTAAGGCTTTCACCTGAGCTGTTAGTTCTCCACTGTGGTATTTCTCTAGGTTTTCATGTAGGCCTCTACTGCTATGAATTTTCCTTTTAAGACTGCTTTCATTGTGTCCCACAAGTTTGGATATGTTGTAGATTCATTTTCATTGAATTCTAGGAAGACTTTGATTTCTTTCTTAATTTCTCCCTTGACCCAGAGATGGTTCAGCTGAGTGATGTTTAATTTCCATGAGTTGGTAGGCTTTCTTTGATTTTTGATGTTGTTCAACTCTAATTTTAGGTCCTGGTGGTCCAATATCTTACAAGGGATTATTTCTGTTTTTTTTTGTATCTGTTGATATTAATTTAATACCAATTATGGGGTCAATTTTAGAGAAAGTTCCATGAGGATCTGAGAAATTTGTGTATTCCGTTGCATTTGGGTGGAAGCTTCTGTAGATATCTATTAAATCCATTTGCACCATAACCTCTTTTAGACTCCTTATTTCTCTGTTGTGTCTCTGTCTGGTTGACCTATCCAGGGTTGAAATTGGGGTATTGAAGTCTCCCACTATTAGAGTGTAAGAATTGATGTGGAAATCGAGCTTTCGCAGTGTTTCTTGTACATAAGTATGTGTCCTAATATTTGGGTCATTAATATTGAGGATTGAAATCTCCTCTTGAACAATTTTTCCTTTGATGAATAAGTAATGACCATCTTGGTCCCTTTTAATTGCTTTTATCTTAAAGTCTATTTTGTTAGATATTCGGATCGCAACCCTGCTTGTTTCTTAGGACCATTTGACTGGAAAATTATTTCCCAACCCTTTTTTCTAAGCCTGTGTTTGTCTTTGCAGTTGAAGTGTGTTTCCTGTAGGCAACAGAAGGATGGCTTTTGTTGTTGTATCCATCTTGTTAGTGTGTGACGTTTTATAGGAGAGTTGAGACCATTGATATTAAGGGAAATTAGTGACCATTGATTCATATTTCCTGCCATTTTTGGTGGTAACTTGTTTGTATTTCCTTACTCTAGAGTATTCTTCTGTGCAATTATTGATTGTTAGTGGTTTCATGGGTGTATCTGGGATCCTTAGGTTGACATTTTCCATTTAATACCCTCAATAGCATTGGATTGGTAGATAGAAATTGTTTCAGTCTGACCTTGTCATAAAATATGTTGTTTACTCCATCTATGGTGATTGATAATTTTGCAGGGCAAAGTATTCTATTTTGGCAGCCATACTCTTTTAGCATCTGTATAACTTCTGACTAAGCCCTTCTAGCTTTCAGCGTTTCCATTGAATAGTCAGGTTTTATTCTGATGGGTCTGCCTTTATATGTAAGTTGGCCCTTTTCCTTTGCAGCTCTTTAAATTTTTTCTTTGTTCTGTATGTTTTGTGTCTTGATTATAATGTGGCTCACTGACTTTTTTGGGGGGTCATATCTTTTTGGTGATCTGTAAGCTTCTTGTATCTTTACAGACATTTCCTTCTTCAGGTTAGGGAAGTTTTCTTCTATGATTTTATTGAAAACCTTATCTGTGCCTTTGAGCTGGTATTCTTCTCCTTCCTCTATACCTGTTACTCTCAAATTAGGTCTTTTCATGGTGTCCCAGATTTCCTGAACATTTTGAGTTATGGCTTTTTTGCTTTTAGTATTTTCTTTGAGTGATATATCTATTTGAGCTACTGAGTTTTCCACTTCAGAGATTCTATCTTCCATCTCTTGAACTCAGTTTGTCATGCTTGTATCTATGGTTTCAGCTTTTTTCTTTAGGTTTTGTATTTCCATCTTTGCCTCATTTTGTGCCTCTTTTATTGCTTCTGTTTCAGCTTTTAGTTCCTGGCATGTTTCTTTCATTTTTTTGTTTACTTTTTCTTGGTTTTCTTTCATAGGTTTGTCCATCTCTTCCAATTATTTGTTTGTATTTTCCTCTATTTCTTTAGGACAATTTTGCATATCTTCTTTGAGAGCTTCGATGATCATCATAAAGGAATTTTTGATGTTGCTTCCTTGTGTTTCCTCTTCATTCCTCAGTTCAGATCTGTAGTTGTAGGATAGCCTCTTTCTTCTGGAGTTACCTTGTTTTTCTTTATATTATTATGCAAATTTTTGCACTGGCATCTACCCATGGCTTCAATGGTTCACAATTAGGTGACTCCTGTTCAGTTGTGGTACTAGCACTTGTGTGTCTCCTGTCACCTCTGAATAAATGGTCTGCTTAGTCTCTACCTCTGCTCTGGGCAGGGGACTGAATTTCAAGTCTTCAATCCTTCTCTGTTTGAGCAATTGGAGGCCGGGTGTCCATGTGAGTTGCCTCAGCAGTAGCTGGGGGGACTGTGGCAGTCAGAGTTTATCTCTGTCTGCTACAGAGTGTGTGGGTACATGCTCTACAGACAGCACCTGGTCCCAGAACCAGAACCGGAACCCACTTGGAACACAATTTTCCCTGGCAGGGATTCAGGTGCTGGGGCCTGCTGGACCCACCTCACCTTTGGGCAGAGTCTGAGTCTGTCTTTCAGAGAACTTTAAGGGAATTTTTTATATCTTCTTTGAAGGTTTCAATAATCTTCATAAAGGTGATTTTCGTGTTGTTTCCTTCTGTTTCCTCTTCATTGCTCTGTTCAGGTCTTGTAGTTGTAGAACCACCAGTTCCTTCTGGTGTTGCCTTATTGTTTTAGCCTCAGTCCTTCTCTGATGATGCAGTTTATCCTGTAGGCATGATCTGTCACGAAAGGGCCCTTCTTTTAGGTGTGACTGGAAAAGCCCCTTATCGCCAAACCCTAGTCCTGTCTGCTAAGGAGAGTCTGGGATCAGAGTTTACAGATTGACCCTCATCTAGGAGAGTGACTCTCCAGATGTCGGATCAGGTGGTGGAACCTGCTCACTTTGGACATGGTCTGAATTTCAAAGTCCTCAGTCTTTCTATGCTGACACAGTTGAAGGCAGTGTTGGCCGTCCACCTCACAACTTTCAAATTCAGCTGTAATCATTAATATCCATAAGCATAGACACATACTTCTCAATATAACTCAGAGAACAAGGATACCAGCATCAGCCTTGTAAAACTAATATTGTAAAAGTCATACAGTGATTAGAAAACAAAACACTGTAATATAGACAACGTTTTTCAGCAGCTTTTTCTAGTCTTATACTTCCTAAATTAATTTGAATGTTTACTTAAATTTGAATATTTAGTTTAATTTTTCTTTGGTCCATAAAGTTTTGATCTCTCTATTCTTTTCAGCTTGGTAACACTACAGAATTTTAGCACATTTTGGAATGTAGACTTCCTTACTTTTAATATAATTACTTAATGGAAGAGTTTTCATGACTTTTAAAATTTTCATGAAATAATATTGAGCAATATTCATTGACTACATGCTCTGACTTATGCTGTGAGCCCTTATATAATGAAGAGTATAATGAAGTGACTCTTTGCTGCCTAAAAGTGCAGAGATGAAAAAATAATGAGTTAAGATTTTGTCATGATAGAAGATAAATCTATGATTCATGTTAATCAATAAGTAAGCGTTTTGAGAATTTCACTGAAAATTTGTGCAACTTAAAATAAAAAGTGTAGTAGGCTTTCTTGGAGAGCCAGCCACGTACCAAATCATGACATGAGTGCTTAATATTAATTATTAATGCTTTGCCTTAGCTTTTAGTTTAAAAAATGCACCAGTGATTATGTATGCATATTTATTATTGTGTTATTGAATTATTGTGTATGTAGTTGTGGGTCATATATTATTTCTTAATACATTTTGCTAATTAAATAAGACAGTAAAAATACTGGGGGCTTTGTGGATCTTAGGACTATTTTATCTGTAGTTACCCTCTGTTGATGACATTTTTATTATAAAACTTTTCTGTGATTTTCTTTGAGCTAATTCCCTGATGCCTTATATTCAATCTCAGGATATCACACCAATGAATTTAAGTACAGTGACAGTTTTACTGAGAAATTAGTATCTCCTTCTTTCATGAAAACTTATTCACTTTTACTCTTTCTCTTCTGAAATACATTTTTACACACTTAATTTTGTCCTTGAACAGAAAGTTGAGTTTCTCAGATTTTTTTATTGTTTTTCAAAATATAAAACTTTATATCAAAAAGCAAAACATTCAGGATAGCTAAAAAATAACCCAAAAAACTCATACAGTAATAAAACTTCTCTTTTCTTTAAAATACATGAAACATAAAAAATAAAACCTAAAGCTCTTTAAGCCAGGTTAGGCTTAGCTACACATGAAGAAAGCACAAGTGTCTCATATCTTATACCTACACATGAAAGAGAACCTGTTGACCAATTTAAATTGTTGATTATAACTTTAGAATTGGCTTGATGTAGCTCAGTGGAGGAACACTTTCAAGAGTTTTTTAAAGTCATGACAGTCATCTTGTATGTATATGTAAAAGTACATATATGTGCAAATAACCTACTTTCTAACTAATCAATTAAGTTCTAGAGATCCTGTATCAGAAAACTAATATTCAGAATTTTTAAAGTATTTGAATGAAGTATAAACTGATGATATATGTTCATATTTTGCATGTGAAAGGATGGAACATACTGCCATGCTGCCTGGGGGACAGTGTGGAGGTTATTGGGAAATTGGGTGGGGGAGGGGAGGAGAAAAAAGAGAAAGAGAGAGGGAGGGAAGAGGGGTAGGAGAGAGAGAGTATATCTGCCACATGGTTGTGGCTCTTTGAAGGGTGACTATATAGACACACCCCAGGCATTGCATGGCTTGCCTCCATCATAGCTTGCTCTGCAGCCACGCCCATGAGGCAAGCTAGGGCAATGTTTACACACTAGCAATATATTCTTTATTCTTATCAGAATGCAAGAGCAAATGTTGATATTGAACAAAAATTATATATAATGCAGTCAATTGCAATAATTATACCTGTGTATTGAGCAATTTAAATATATTTGAACTGTAAAATAATGCTGAAGGTATAGAAAATGCACATTGGATATTCATGGTTCAATAATACAAAAATATAATTTGAGTTTCTGTGTGTAAAATTATTAATTAAATAAAGAAATGGTTAGGATTTTTTTAACAAACAAGTTATGTTCTTAAATTTTTCTTTACAATAGAGTTAATCTCTTACGTGATTATTATAAAGTTTAGAATTACATATGTGGCACATAGTATATTATCTTTGAACAGTAGTCCCAAAGGAAATAGTTGTAAATCAATAGAGTTATTTTGGTTGTAAAGTATTTTATATACATCTGAAGTCTAGAATGTCTTATATTCTTTCACTTATGATTTCAATTTATTCTGTCAGAGTACACATATTTGCATACATTGTCAATGTCATCAATTATTCCAAATTGTAAAGACCATTTTGAATGGAAGTTGACAGCATTGCAGATTTGAAATACCTTACATGTGAATTTGTGAACTCCTTATGGGAGTTCTAGAAATAATTTCTGCCAACATAAAAAAATAATTAGGAGTGTTTTATTGAAAACAAATAGCAAAGTGTGTTTGAGTTTCCTGTTCTGTGCTGTATGAGTTCCACCCATATCTGTAGCATTTGAGGTAGGAGGTTCCTGGCAGATACATCACTAGAGGGAAGCCTTACTCACAGACATTATTCTTCTGATCTCTCTCCTTCATTTCTGCATATGTTCACTTCCTTTACTTTGTTTTAAGACAGGTGGCAATGAGCCATGCCTTATACACAGTTCTACTTACATTTGCAAAGTTTTGCTGCTCTAAATCTTGGTCAGAGAAGCCTCTCTTGCAGTGGATTCATTTCTGAGTGCTGAGAATAAGCCACTTTGAGTACACAGCTATAAATGGGACATCTGTATCTACATTACCCCCAAAGTTAACAGGACATCATAGAAGAGAGTTCAGAAAGATTATAAAAGCCAGAAGTTGTGGAGAAGGGCTGTGGAATGTCATCATTTGCATGTGACTTAGCAGGTGTATACAAAAAGCCCTTAGCAACAGGTGTAGTTACCTGCACTAGGTGAAGCCATTTAATAACTTTAACATGAGAGAACAGGGAATATAGAGTTTTTGGCAGTTGATTACTACTAGGGAAAGAGTAAATTTTGTTGGGGTTGTGACCAATGGTACCTTCCCCAGAACCCAGGGGATTATCCTCACTCATGTGCATATGGGAAACACTAAGTAAGGGGACATGGCTTTGGAAAGGAGATGTGAGGTAGGGAGGGATTCTGAAGAGAGTGAGAGTGGGAAGTAGATATAACTAAGACACATTGTACACGTGTATGAACCTCTCAAATAATAAATACAACCCTTTAAAATAACATCATTATCAACAAAATCAACAAAACTATTATAAAAAAACCAGATGATGTATCCCACTCTTACAACCCATTAATTTGAAGGTAGAGCCTAGGGGGGCAGAGATTCCAGGTAATCTTTAAGCTATATAGCATATTCAAAGCCAGAAGACTTACAGAAGAGTCTTTTACAAAAAAAAATTCAAAAAAACCTCACACATATATTATGCAAGTTGTTTGATAATACAAAAATTTTGACAACTTCTCCTATACAGAAAAAGAAAATGTAATATTTGCCTTCCACTTTTTTCATTTTAGAAATAAAAAAAATACAAAGAAAAAATAGAAAAACTAGACACTCTGCAATAGATGGATTCTACAGAAAAACCCATCTATGGAGGCAATATTTGTCCTCTCAAAGTACACAGAGCAATCAAAGATTAAACAAGATTGACCACTGACAGATTGTCATGTGGGGATAAATTGTTTCAGTTAATAAAGCAAATTGCTATACTTTGGTGAATCTGAGCTTTAAAATGAGACATATCAGAATTAAGGAAAATGAAAAAAATAATAACATCCTGAGCAATACTATTGTGTTTTGTGTTTTGTGGAAGAGAGGAGGTAGGGAGGTAGGGAAGTAAAGTGGGAGAGAGGAAAGTAAAGAGAATGGAGAGACAGATATATATATATATATATATATTTTCTATATGATGTGGTGCAATAGTGAGGCTTTCAACTTTTAGAAATTTGCTATGAATGAATTTAGTGTGAGGGTAGAAATGGAGAATGTGATTTCTTACAGAATTTGTGAATGGGTTTACTATATCTCCAGAAGATTTCTCATTTCCATTTGACATTTCTCATTTGACAACTGATTTGAAAATGATTATTTCACTTAGCACTATTATTATTGATGTCATGTTGGTCAAGATTTAGGCAATAGTAGGAAAATCTCTTCAAGTCAATCTGTGCCTTTTGGACACATCTATTTGCCTTGAGTGTTTCTTCCTTTATGGAATAATGTGTTTCCAATTTTTGTTTATTCTGCATATAATACAAAACACTTTGATTACTCTAAAGAGTGAATTGTCCATAGCTATGTTTATACTTATTTCCTCCTTCTTTTCTTTTCTTTTTTGTTGTCTTTCTATTTTCTTTTTTTTTTCTCCCTCCTTTGCCGTTCCAATCCCTCATGGTCAGCCTTTAGCCTCCCTCCTCCCCATTTCCCCATCCCCTCTCCAAAAAGGGCAAGAAGAAGGTTGGATTTTGTTTTTGTATCCATCATATTAGGGTGTGTCTTTTTATAGGTGAATTGAGTTCATTGATATTAAGGGATATTAATGACCACCGATTGTTATTTCCTGTTATTATTCATGGTAGCTTGTGTGTATTTTCTTTCTTTGGGCTTTTCTTCTGTGGGATTATTGATTGTTTGTGTTTTCATGGGTGTATCTGGTCTCCCTTAGGTTGGAGTTTTCCCTCTAGTGCTTTCTGTAGGGCTGGATTTGTGGATAGGTATTGTTTCAATCTGTCTTTGTTGTGAAATATCTTGCTTACTATTTGGAACCAGTAAAAAAAGAAAAAAGAATGAAATGTGCCAGATCAACTCATTTATAAATGATGTTCTGGAAATTAAAAAAAAAAAGAATAATTATCGAGTAATGATTACTTTTATAGTATCCAGTCCATTTGTATTTGGCAGATTCAAATAAAATACTCTATTCTTTATCTTTAAGAAAAAAAGGGGTGGGGTGGGGCAAGAAGCCTCAAGACAGCCCAGCATTCACTTCAGGCAGTTCCAATTTCCTCATCCTAATGTCAAGACAGGGTTAGGCGTTGCTCTGGAGGGAATGGGCTCTGAAATGCATTATACTCTGATCTCTCACTTCAAGGCTCCACATACTATCCATGTCAGTGGACAGTTGCCTATCCTTGGAGGGCCTAGTTACTTTTCCTGAAGGTTCCCCAGTGGCTGTTCTCAGTCATCACTGTGGAAAATTTTCCTCAAAAGCTCTTGCTCATATAGATTCTCTGATCCTGCTCTCAGCTGGACCAGGAGCTCAGTCCTCTCTTTACCCAAGCTTCTATTCTTTATTCTCCCCTCTTATTCTTATAGTCTGAATATTCAAAAATTTTGTCTGTGAAGAAATGCAATGCTAGCCTGTGTTCCCTTCCCTAATTCATGGAAGAACCATGTACTCATATAGCCCTAGAAAACAGGGTAGGTAGCAGGTCAACCATTTCTTCATCTGTGGCATGCCTCTTTATATTCTGGTCTCCAATGTCAGTTTATAGACAATTCTGTAGGTTTGCAAAATGTGATGGTTTACTTTCAAAGTTCTCTATATAATCCTGGTGATTCCAAGTTAAATTTTCCAGAGGACACATAGCACTGTAAAGGCAAAATCATCATTTCAACTGCCAGCAGAGCCATTTTGACCATTCATTAACTGCAATGCCGACAGATAATAAGATGATTCAGTTTCCTTATTAGTTCAGCACAGTGCATAGCATACAATATTGGAGATGACATTTAGGTTATGGTATGATTGGAAGATTCTCAGGTTTCAAATTAGATGAAGAATTCAACTGAATTAGCACTTTATGAAGAGTTAAACTTCCCAGTGAGGTGATTTCCAGGGCACTTCCTTGGATTCACACCCTAGGCTGCATTGTTACCTTCCTGACAAACATGTAAATTATAGTATCTATTTTCAGAGGTCAGAAATAACTGCTGGATTCATATAAGACTGAACAGACAATTGGATTTCCATTTATTTTCAATTCTTTATATTCTTGTTTGCTTTTACCTGGTATGAAAGTCTCCAGAGAAATCAGTGAGGTCCTCAAAAACTGTTTTAGTAATTTTGGATTATTTATTTATTCTACTGGGTGCCCTGTACCTGCTTCCTGTTTATAATCATGCTCTAACAATCTTGAGAAGAATTTCATCCTTGTGTTGCAGATGAGGATTCTAGTTCAGATCTAAACTACTGATTCAGAAGTACAAATGAAGAACAAGAAAGGAGAGAAGGCATAGACGGGGAAGAGGCTAGCTGAAAAGAAGTGGGTAAAGGAGAGGAGGAGGAGGAGATTAATCATATTAAAGTAAATGTGTAGCAACATTTGAAGACCATTCTGAAGCTTGCACCAATGCTGTTCTTGTCATCGGAAGAATGGCAAAAGAAAATAGTATGTAAACCTCAAATGCTTATATACAGTTAAAAAGAGAGCAACACACTCATTGTGGTTCCACTCAAAAACATTAATATTCTAAGGTTACATTTCACCTGAGAAATCATTAAAGCATTAGCTTTCAGAATGAAATCAGCCAATAGCTTTTTACATAGTTCAGTAATTAGTTCTTTTGATCATGGACAGTGCTTCCAAAAGGCAGAGGAAGCACTTCTTACCTTTGGGAAGAAGAAATAATAACAATTTTATGTTCTTTTCCTGAATCTCTTCAATTCAATTATATAATGTACATATTAAGTACAGCAAACATTTTCCCTCTCTGGCTATCAGTTTTAAGAACAATAAATTTTGAAGTTGGTGTATGATGCAAAGTACAAACTCAAAAATATTGTGTCTCTTTGTTAACATTTTATTTCAAGCATATTGTTTTAAATTGTCTCCAGTTTATATCAACTTTAGCTTTACAGGAAATATTACTATAAGAAAAATTACTAGACTAATGCTTTGCAAAATTATTTTAGCACTTCAGCTTTTTATTTATACAAAGTAATGTGATGATATGTATATGAATATATATATGTACACACAGATATACAAATATAATTTTATTGGAATATATTGGATTGTTCTTGTAAATTTTAATTCATAACATTCATTTAATAGTGAAGAAATTGAACAGTGATTCATTTGAATGCACACAAATTATGAATCATAATAACATATTTGACAAAAATTTCAATACCATATTTTTAACTTGTTTTTATATTTTGATTTTGTTACAGAAAGTTTTGCCAGTTTTGAGAATGTCTTGCAAAAACATTAGCTTTCTTTTAGAATAAAAGTTGAAATTCACTTTTAAACACCACTAAAGCCTTTTTTTTAATCAACCTTTTATTCTTCCATCTGTCCGAATTGCAAGGTGGTTCTAGACTCTAGACCAGCAAAACACTTTTTTGCTTGAAAGTTGCATGTGAGCATAGAAGCCAATGATTAAGGATGATTTCATAAGACAGAAGAACCAAGAGTACCATAGTATCGGTATAGCAGCTTTAACTTGGTAAGTTTTACAACTTCTTTCACTGAAAACTAAGAATAGAAATCATTAGAAATAGTACCAGAAATGAAAGGAAAATAAACAATTTGAAAATCACCTTGTATTATGTTTTACTTAAAGTCAACCCTTATTTTTTTTTGGGGGGGGGAGGTTAATTTAAAAACTACCAAAGAGAGTTAAATTGACCAAAACCAAAACAGCACAAAAAAACAAAATCCTCAGAAATATCAGTGAAAATCATTTCACTAAATCTCCTAATTATTATTTTACATTAACTTGATAAAGGGTTAAATGGAATCTAGTGTCTACTATCTTGAGGTAAAGAAGTATTATTAGTTAAGTCTGAGCTCCAGACACACAAGAAACTTGTGAAATTATAGGGACATTTTATTGTTTTGGATTTCTATAGTTTATATGATGTTAGAGAATAATGCTGGCATGTCTCCAAATATCAGCAGAAAATGTCATGGCTAATTTCCAATTTCCACTATCAAACATTTTTTTTCTAAATAAAGCATATAAAGTATTAAAAGGTAATATTTACCTTATGAATAATTTAGCACCCTTGAGTTCAAGAGATAAAATGATAATTTTAAATTTTTTCATGTAAAATCCATGACTTATATATGTTGGCAAATATAAAATGCATGTCAAGAAACCAGTCTTAGTCTCATAATTGTACTATACACAAGAATGCCTTTAATTAATTAATTAACTTTAATCTTCAGTGTTGAACATGGAGCTTTGTATGTAATAGGGAAATACTGTATATGTCAAGGACCTCCCCAGCCCTAATAAAACTATTTTAAGCCTTTTATTTTTGGTAGAAATTTCAGTGATGAAGCAAACATTTCATCTCCCTTAAGTTTGACTTTATAGCAGAAATAATTCTCAGATAGATTGCTTCAAATATCTATCATGAGACAATCTCACTAACCTTACTAACACAAGATTGATATGCTCATGGGCTACACCTTGTCCATATCCTTGTTTTGCCTGTAGCAACATTATATCTAAATATATATATATATATCTAAATATATTATGGATTGTAAAATGTCTTCTGTGATAGGGGTATGCTTTATCAAAATAACCCAACCAAAGCTGTTAACCCATTTCAAAAGTCCTTAACTCTAGTATTTCTGAGTTTTTGTTCTCTCAGTATCAGGGGTAATGTAAGCATTTTTAAATGTGCATTATATCTTCTATAGGTCACAGTATAAGTAATAATAATGTAGGGAGGCTAGTTGTCTAAATTTGGTTGATTCATAAAATAACAATGTAGCTCAAACTGACTGTATAAGAAAGGTTTCCCCAGCATCAGAAGGTCCATGAGCATGCTGTATTTAGTGAACTTTAATGAAGAATTCAAGTAAGGTAGACAGAGGGGCATTAAAAGTGTTCCATTCTTAAAATGATAGACAACAAACAATGGAAGACAAACTCCCATTGTACCAACCCATGTTCCAGGATTCCTATCCCTCTCTCAAAAGATAGGCATTTGTCCGTGTAGTAGTTTACAACATGGCTTTTTGCTACACAGGAGGCCTTCCTAGGCAATCAGACAACTTCATTGTTCCAAAAACTCATGTGTTAGAATATTATTTCTTAACATAAGAGTACTAGAGTTGAATGAGATTTAGTGAGAGACACTTAGGTCACTGACACCTCACTACTTAGAACTCTGCAGCATGAATTCTATGACAGCAAATGTCACTACCTAGGGTATAAAGTATCTTTGGATACTTAAAGAAAACCTGTGAGAGATTGGGTTTGCATAATTTCTTTATTGTTTTCAAAAAGGTTGTCGTGTGCAACCTTGCCACCAAGGAAAGCACTACACCCAGGATCTTCTTTCAGCAGTTTATTCAGGACCTTTACAATTGTTCTCTCTTTGTTCTTCTCTCCGGCAAAACCCTGCTCAATGACTAAATACTCTCAGGGCATCCAATCCCAATAAGCCATGTGGGCACAGCTCATAGGTCCACATACGCAACAGCAAACCATGTCCCAGGCTCAAGCCAATAAGGAGTTGTTTATCAAAAGACAGCACTCACCCATGGGGGGTGGAGGCCGGAAATCAGCACCATCTTTAAGGTGCAGCAGCAGGCAGCTCTCTACAGCTTCCCCTTATTTAATAATTAATAATTAAAAAATCAAGCAAAAGCAGCAGGCAAGAGCAGAGGCTTAATCCCCATTGTGCAAGAGGACTTGTGCTATCCTTAATCCAGGTGTCATCCACTCAGACAGGGACAGACCTGTCTGGCACCTGTTTTTATGAGGACAGGATAGTGGGTGCCAACCTGTATGCAATTAGGCATGCTCTTCATGAAGCCTTACCTAGGCAAAACCATGTTCAGTGCTTAGCCTCGCAACCCATGCCAAACATTACTCTTTCAAGGCAGCAAGCCAAACATATGGGGGCTGTCCCACCTCAATGATGGTGAAGTCTTGAACAATCATGGCCATGCTCCTACGCTGTGTGAACCTCATTTTGCAGATGCACCACAGGCAAATCAGTAATATCAGCACCATCAAGCCAGCCAGAGCACCCATTCTCACCCATTTCTTCAGATGATTGAGGGTGGTGGACATCCATCTCATCAGTCCTTCAGCAACTCCAGGGTCCATTTGAGTTGAATTCACAGCAACTATTGCAACTCTCAACTTCTCCATGGTCGCTTCGAATTCACCTGACCAATTTCCTATAAAATAACTTGAAAAAACTTTAGACAAATTTGCAGCATAGGAAAAATTTTTCATACTGAATAGAAGTCACACATAGGGCCTGATACTTCCATTCGCATCCCAACTGAACCATCTACCAGAGGACATCAACCTCCTCTTGCAACAGGTCAATCCTTTGGTTAACCAATATCAGCCCACATTTAAGCTGAGCAGATATGCCTCTTTGAATGTCTAAGGCATGGGCTACATTGGAAGACAAATTATTAAGTGTTTGAACTGTCTAGATGGTGTGACTCATAGCAATGGCGGCCATGGTGGCCCCAATTGCGGCTAGGGAAATGGCTGTAACGACAGCTGCAGTAATGCCAAAATCCCTCTTGGCCCTAAATATACTCATGGCGTTGGGGCTTTGCACTGGAACGGGCGCCTAGCGTGGCATGCGTGCCAACATAGCAAATGGGTATTGGGTAGCATTCCAACAAGTGGCATACCAGCAACTAGCATCAGTGCACACAGAGGGCTCCTCATAGCTAACTATGAAAATAAAAGGCAAAAAGACGGGCATCATGCTGTATGGACAGAGGTTTCAGGAACACCGACAGTATCCCCCACCTCAGATCCGTCTTCCCCTGTTGACATCACAGGAGCATCATCAGGGCTATCACCAGCATCCTCTGTAGTCTTGTCATTTCGGACCTTCCTGGTTAGCCATTCTGATACCCACACTGGATCTTGCCGGTCCTGAGGAAAGACACAAACAGAACCTCTCATCCATGTAAGCACTGAATCAGGACCATGCCAGTGGCCTGCAAAAATATCCTTCCATTTCAACATGCCTCTGTGGCTAGGGGTGAGAGTCAGATGCCTATCTGCTGCAGAGCGGCCATCACCATCCAAATTTAAAAAATTAAGGGTAAACAGAGCTATAGATAGTCTTTTTTTGGGGGTGCGGCTGTGACCTATTCCCCCTTTTTGTTTTTGTAAGGATTCCTTCAGTGTGCGATGAGCACGTTCCACTATGCCTTGTCCTTGTGGATTGTAAAGCAATCCATGAGTTACTTGTACATCCATTTGTCTGCAGAATGCAGCAAACTGTGTTCCAGTATAAGCAGGGCCATTGTCAGTTTTTACCTGCAGGGGCTTTCCCCAAGCTGCCCAGGCCTCTAGGCAGTGCACAATGACATTGTGTCCCTTCTCTCCTGACATGGCAATGACATGCAAGATACCAGAGCACGTATATACAGAAACATGTACATACTTCAAAGAGCCAAATTCAGAAATGTGAGTAACATCCATTTGCCATACTTTTAATGGCAAGATTCCTCTGGGATTAATAACTAGGGAAGGTGGGTGGTGATACACCACACACTGAGCACAATCCAAAACTATTTATCATGCCTCAGCTCTGGATAGCTGAAATTTTTGTTGTAAGGTCTTAGCATTCACATGATATAGCTGGTGAAATTATTGAGCTTTGACTACAGGAGAGGTAAAGAATACCCAGTCCTGTCTAGTGTACATATCTACCTTGGCATTGCCTTCACTGAGTGGACTGGGAAGGCCAGTATGAGCACGGATATGTTGAGAAAAAGCTCTCTCCTTTTGTTGCAAAATCAAGTCTTGCAAGTGGTTAAATAGGACAGCGACCGTACTGGATGATTTGATTGGTCCTGCCGCTTCAAGCACCTTTAAGCATTAACCATGTAAGCTGAGTCAGATATCAAGTTAAAGGCAAAATGGCATTCTTTAAACACCTCACATACTATTTGAAGTTCCACTACCTGAGGAGTACCAGGAGTAAATTGATGTTGAACTGGTTGTTTGCCTTGCACCATATAGGTACCTACTCCTGTTTTCGAGTCATCAGTGAATACATTGACAGCTCTCACGGTGGTGCGGCGTGACCTTGGGAAAAATTATGGGGTGCTACTTAAAAAATGTTATAAGAGGATGTTGTGGGTAATGATTATCTATTTTTCCAGCAAAGGTACAGCAAAGAATTGCCCAATCATCAACAGCACACAGGGTGTTAACTTGTGCTGCTGTGTATGGCACAATTATTACGGCTGGTGCATGCCCAAAATACTGAATGGATTGTTGGATGCCATTGTCCAGGACCAGAATATCATTAAGTAATAAACTAATGCATCCTTTCATTCTATGACTCCTTTTCCAGTTTAGAACTTTCATTATTGACAAAATGCACTTAATCCACATGGCCATATGGTGAAAGGCACCAGATTCAATATTATTTCTGTCAAAGGATTTTCTATTTTAGTTAAATCTATGCTTAGTTGTCATTTGTGTGTGTGTGTGTGTGTGTGTGTGTGTGTGTGTGTGTGTGTGTGAAAGAGAGAGAGAGAGAGAGGGATGGATGGATGGAGTGAGTGAAAGAGGAAGAGACATGGCATCATGTCATGAATTTGGACATTACTGAACAAAATTTCTTTACTTCTACAACGTGAGTTCTAGGAATCTAACTTAGATCATCAAACCTTTTAGTTAGTATCTTATTCCCATGAGTCTTCTTGCTAGCCCTTTGCCAACATTTTGATTAAGCTTTCAGTGCCTCACCTCGATTTAATAAACCTTTCTTGGATTGACTCTCATTTGTTATTTTCTTTCTTTTGAAAATTCTTCTTCCAGATTTTATAAAACAATACTCTTCCTTCAAATTTTAATATAAAGAATCTGAAGAGGTGTCTAAAAAGATGTAGATCTAAAACATGTATTCTTCTTTTCTCTAATTTCTTTTATCATTTATCAGATAAAGTTTTCTTATTTGTAAACTATTTTCTTTCATAAATTTGAAGAATTTTTTTATGATTTTTGTCAACCTTTCACTATAGCTGTTGTGAAGTCAGAAGATATCCTATTGCTGAAAAGTTGAAGTAATACACTATTTCCCTCTCTGATACTTTCACAAAAATTTTTACATACATAAGTTTCAAAAATTCACAATGCTGCCTTCTCTACTGCTATTTTTATCCTCTCCCCTTTTTCCAATTTATTTTCATAAGAACATGAGTCTGAACAATAACAGACATAATGACTAAAAACATTAAACATATATTTTAAGATTTTTTTGAAATGCTAGCAACAATATTGATAAAGATAAATATTCTGAAACTATTGATCTGTAGTCTACTATGAATTAGTTTTTCTGAAAAGGTATGACAAGGGGGAATGAGAAAATAGCACAGTGCATAAAATATCTTACTTAAGCCATTTTATATTATAATCATATTCACATGATGATGGACTACTAATGGGCCAAGTGTGTAAAGTAAAGCTGAGTTGGAGAAACATTTTTGAAAAGCATTAATACACCACTCAGATGTAGAATTCAGAAACTTCTTATGATGACCTACTGAGACAGTTTAATAAAACAATAGATGCTCACCACTCAGCTTGCAAAGACAAGGGCAAGGATGTGATACTGCATAGGGAGATGGAATAATAGCTGGATAAAATGCAAAAAGAACACAACATAAAACCAACCAAACAAAAATACCACAACTAGAAAGCAAGGAAGGGAGGACAAATTTATAAAGGTAGAGAAAACAATCTCTTGTTGAAAGATAGTAAGATACTTCATTCAAGTAAAATGAAGGCAAGAAAATTATTTACAGGATCTTTGAAATATGAAGATAATCATCATCCAAAGCATAAATACTAGTATGATAAAGGATAGTTGATTGACTAGACAATTAATGGTTATATGTTTTCAGCAGGTCCTTAACACCCAGTGCTGTTTTCAAAGGTAAAGAAAAAAAGCTGTATTAACAATCAAAGTGATACATAGAAGGTTTACAATCTTTATAAATTGGTACATGCATACAGCATCTAAATTCACCATAATGAATAAGAATTACATGTGCATGTTAGCACATTGAAACATTTGCAAGGTGGAAGCAGACTGTGTATTCTAAGGCCAGTCTATTCAACATTGCTAATCACTGCCTTAACAACAATAACAAAAATGATTTTTAATAGGTTCTAGTTATATATTTTTAGAACTATATAGCAATACTTTTTATACTTTGGCTGCCATTTCAAGACCATAGGAACAAAGTGTCTGACCTATAAAATTCTACTTTATGTAATTGTTTGCATTCATTGGGAACTGGTTTTATCATATAATGAGGAATTTCTACACACTCTTGTAATTAGCATATCACTACTTATATCTTTCTTTTAAGTACTCTTTAAGTAAATAGTGGTCTTTACACTGGAACAGTGTAGCTAGAATTGATTTACATAACCCTTCTTCATTTCAGTGAAAAGAAGATACAAAGTTTATTGTGGCCTAGTTTTTGAGTCAGAAAGTCCAGAGGGCATTTAATTTAATGATGTGGAGGACCACTTAATGAAATGAATTGCTATTGCTTCACAGAGGTTACTGGGAGTTGAATGCAAACTACATAGTAAAATGCACATAAGACTCTCTGGAGGTTCTGCAAATGTCAGAGGGTACCAGTGTGTGCAGGTTTGTATCATGCATAAAGTTTGATTGAAGCTATACACTTGCTCATATTCTAAAGTGACAGAAAATGGGTTTGAGAGTAGGAGACATGTAATTTTTTTTAAAAAAAGACAAAACTTAAAAAACATTGCTAAATCATCAACATTTCAATGTGTATACATATGCGAGCACGCACACATGCATGCGCGCATACACACATACACACACACACACACACACACACACACACACACACACACACACACTGAAAGACTATACTTGTATTCAAGTCTGTATTTGCGTTAGTGTGCACACATTATATAGTAACTCTCTACTTCAAGTACTACTACTTTTGTTAGGTCTAACCTCAAAATTCAAAAGAAAACTCTAAACTGCTTCTGCACGGATGTTTATTATAATTAACTAAATAATAGTTTATAATGACCATGCATGTGACTTTTACATTATGTTGGAAAACATAGGTAAATTATAATAAATTTAAAATAACTTGGGAGGATAAGGGCAGTACAAGATAGACAAATGCTGCATATCTATATATAAGAGATTTGAACACCTACAGAATGTTTTGTTTTTAGAAGTTTGTCCTACAAAAATCTCTTCTAGGTATGGAGAAAAAGCATTTTTTGTTTATTTCTAAATAATTATTCATTTATATTATTGAGTGCATTTATCTGAATTACTAACTCAGTTGAAAACTTTTGATATATTGGATAATTTACCTTTTTTTCTTGAGGTAACATTGTTGCATTTGCATGTACAAATGGGAATGCATAGATCAATCTCATTGTACAGTATCTGTGATGCAATAAAGAAACTCAGTAGAAGATATTGCATGAGCTTCCTAGGAGGAACAATAATGTTGAAGTGAAAGCAAAATAAGCCCTTTTTCATCAGCTTGCTTTTGGTCATTGTATTTAATCATAGCATTTTTCTGTAACTAGGACAATACTTTATGAACGTATCCACCCTAGTAACAAATAGTCAAATAAACTATTTCTGCTTATTTCACTTTGTTTTACAACATTCCCCTTTGAATCACATGGATGATTTCATCAATGTCATTGACTGTCATAGCTACATGATGCATGAATTTAAACAATGCTTCTTGTCAGGTTATAATACGATAAGCTGATCATAAGAAGGTTCATGTGTGGTGCCCTTAAAGAGACACATGTTATTTCTGTTCCTGATTATTGCATTCAACTATGACCACCTTAGAATTTTACCTAAATACAGTTATCTGGTTACCTGGTCCAAAATTGTCATTCTTATCCATGTTTATAGCAGATTTTAGAACTGTAATGAATTGTGTTGTATAACTTAACATGGTAAATTCATTTATACCTGCAAAAGTTGCATGTATTCTGTAAAACAGAATTTTGAAGCCTGTTCTAAAAAATGTAGAGCAAAAAAGGCCAGAATCTAACATGATAAAAATGGATAAATTAGATGAATAAATTTGAAAATAATTTTATAAATTCATCATTCAGCATGTTCATGGAGATAGTCACAACATAATTTTGTGCCTTTAGTATGTAAATGATGTCTAGCTTAACTAGATCTGATTTTCTTCATTAAAATGATAGACTTGTGACTTTAATGATGCTGACAATTTACTTTATGTTAATGATGTGCTCAGTAGATATTAGTGCAATTTACCTAAGAGTTTTCTTCATGACAGCATTCTTTGCAATCATACAATCTCAGTTACTTTATGCATATGGGAATTGAAATGAGTGAATCTGTGTGTTAAATATGTAAATATCATTGTATGACATCTTTAAAATATGATCCCCAAATGTCTTGACAAATAGTCTAGTATGAACCACAAATATAGTCACTGTATGATATAATTTAAAATGAATAAGTAGGGCTAGAGAGATGGTCCAGAGGTTAAGAGCACTAACTATTCTTTCAGAGGTCCTGAGTTCAATTCCCAACAATCACATGGTGGCTCACAACCATCTATGATGACATCTGGTACCCTCTTCTTTATAAATAAATAAATCTTTAAAACAATGAGTAAGTATAATAGCAGAATCCATGTTTATTGACATATTAATGCTAGATAGAAATTTGTAAAGAATTGTATTTTACAGAAGAGTGAAACTCACATGTTGATGTTTCTTTATAGTATAAGGTTTAGAGATAATGTAACAAATATGAATTGCTAATTTTAACTTCATAATGATATTTCTAGGTCTTGTGATTATTACATAATCTGTAAAGTGGTGAAGAAATGATAGTTGTTAATGTTGTAGACAGTAATTTTGATATCATACTTATTTGTCTGTATTCATTGTATCTTTGTACAGGAAAGCTTTTTGAATATGCATTTATTAACACTTAAGTATTTGCTTTATTTTTCTTATTATTATTTCTAAGTACATTAAAATTTACTGTCTTAAAAGAAAAATTCAGTACAGTTAACTTAACTTCAACAGGGAGAAATACCATCAATTTCAATAAAGGCACAGGATTAAAATTTTAAAAAGTAAATGTAAGATTATACATATTTAATAAGAAAATCAAATCTGATATACTGTATGCAGTGAGTGAGAAACTAAATGTATGCTTGAATGTGACTTATGTTGAGTTTTTCTGAACCATTAGCTTCTTGTAATTTTATCCAGGAAATTTTATATTTTCTTCTGTCCATTTCTCTTCACATCCCATCTCTGTAATCCTCTAGATTGAAGAGTAGCATAACCTTCTTAGTTAGTGTAGCTATCCATCTTCTCTATTACTTTGAGTAATCCAGAATAGTGATGGAGGACATACAATTGCCAAGGAGCGATCATGCATAATTCTCAATACTCAATATGTTTTCTTTTCCTAAGAGAACAATGAGTGTCTCATTTTCTTGCTTCACAAATATGACCCCAGTTAAGACTTCAAGCAATAGTGGAGAGCCTAAACTGAACTTTACCTATAATCAAATTGATGCTCACTCTAAATGTCATTAGTAACTGATGGAAGCAGATGCAGAGATCTATAGCTAAGCACTGGATCAAGCTCCAAGTCAAGTCAAAGAGAAGGAGGAAAGATTATATGAGCAAAAGGGTCAAGATCATGATAAGGAAACCTACAGAGACAGCTGACCTTATCTACTGGGAGCTCCCTGACTAAACTGACAGCTGAGTAGCATGCATGGGACTGAAGCAGTTTCTCTGAATGTTGATGACAGTTGAATGATGTGGGCAATGTATAGGGTCTCTGACAGTGGGACCAGAATTTATTCCTAGTGTTTATCCTGGCATTTTGAAGTCCAGTCTCTACAAAAGAATACCATAGGCAGCCTTTGATACTGGGGGAGGGGCTTGTTCTTACCTCAACTCAATATGCAGACTGCATTGACTCATGCTCTGAGTCCTTGCCCTGTGAGGAATAGATTGGAGTATGAGGTGAGAGGAAGCTGGGCGATGACTAGGAAAAGACAGAAGAGGGTTTTAGTGGTGGATATGTTTAAAAAACTTTAAATAAAAAACTAAAAACAGAGGTTATGATCTAGATTTTTTAGTAAGTAAATGATGTTAAATGGGCTGGACAATTATCTTCCAATATATTCTAAGAATATGCTTCATAAGTAAGTATTGGCAAATAGATTCCTCTAGGAGTAGAACTCTTAATGGACATCATTCTATTTTCAGAAACATGTCACAATATTTGTCTTATATCAGGGTATATATGGATAAAGTTAACTAATGGGCTTGTCCTTAGAAGTCATGTATATATTCCTAAAACACATTGTTTGCAGAAAATGGTACTTAATACGTAATGAGCTATGCTACTCAAAGACATTGAAAAGAAAAATAAGACGCTAAAGGCTGTCATAACAATAAAGCTCTTACAGGGCTATTTAATATTAGCATTTTGCTTGTGGTCATTTATTCATACATTTACTTATTTGTTTGTTTGTTTGTTTATCTATAGTCAATAATACTCATATGGTCAGTCTTATATAACTTTCCTGAGAAATACATATAAGAATATCCATTGGTATTTTTCTTTAAATATGATTGCTTGATCATGAGTGTGTAATTGTTTAGCAACATTAGATATTGCTTTTCCCTTTTCAGGTATAGTTATCCAACTTTGCATCTCAGAATTCTATAGAGTACTGTTAATCCATTTACACTGACACTTGGTACTGTTGAGTTTCATTCTTCATAATTATCAAAACTTTACATGTATTATCTCCTTTTATTATTGCCCTGCATTACTCTTATTAGTAGTAGTGTAAAATAACTTTTGAGATATCTCTTGGCCTTATGTATTACCTTCTTTTTAAACTTTATTTAATTCCTCTTGCCCAGTTTTCTACTAAATTACTACATTTTTTTTAGATTTTCTTTTATTTCTGTTTTGTATTAATTTTTCTCATGTTATACACAAACCACATTTCCCCCTACCTCTCCGCCTTCCCCCATCCCCATCTACTCTTAGAGAGAGTAAAGCTTCCCATGGGAAGTCAAAAAAGTCTAGCATATTAAGTTGAGGCAGGACCAAGCCCCACCCTCTACCTTCCACCCACAGTATCAAGGCTGAGGAAGATATCTCTCCCTAGAGAATGAGCTCCAAAACGTCAATACATGAGCTAGGGATAAATTCTGGTCCCTCTGCCAGGAACCACACAAACTTCCTAAGCCACACAACTGTCACCCATATTAAGAGGACCTTCTTCAGTCTGCAGATTCCCCAGGTGTCAATCCAGAGTTAGCTGTCTATGTGGGTTTCCCAATCATGATCTTGATGCCTTTGTCTATATAATATTACCTCTCTCAGAATGAACTGGAAGCTCAGCCAAATGCTTAGCAATGAATATCTGCATCTGCTTCCATCAGTTGCTGGTCGAAGGGTTTATGATGACTATTTGGGTCTTTATCAATTTGATTACAGAGGAAGACCAGGTCAGGAACGCTCTCAACAATTGCCTAGAATCTCAGCTGGGGTCATGCTTGTGGATTCCTGGGAAATTCCGTAGCATCTTATGGTATATTTAATGGATTTTTAATTTTAGTCTTTGGTAATTACACATAACATTTTCTTTTACTTATTAATCACTTCAGTCTTAAGAAGTGTTTGATAAACATAAAGAAATTCAGTGAGCCACAGTGAATGTAGGACTGATCAGAACTGATCACATATTTATTTACTCTGATAAAACTCTAGACTATCAAATGGCTTGGGCAATTTGTAGAGCCTCATGCAGTAGGATCAGGGTATGTTCCTGATGCATGAACTGACATCTCAAGGCCATTCCCTACAGAGGAACACCTAACTCAAGCTTATTACTGGGAGAAGGGACTCAAATCTACTGCAACTGGATATGTCAGACTGAGCTAAATCACCATGGGACTCCTTGCTCTCCTTGGGAAATGGATGGGGGATGTGGTGTGGGGCCGCTGAGAGGGGACTGTGAGGAACTGAGAGGAGGAAATGTGTGGGGGGGGAGCAGTGGTAGATACTAGAAAACACTGTGTAAATATAAAAAAACTATAGGCCATTTTAAAAAGAAAAACTTTGCATATATTTTTTGAATATTATTGGATGCAGTCATGAGTATAATGAAACCCATTCAGACCTGTGATTTACCAGCACCCTTACCTTAGAAGTAGTTTTTTCTAGAATTTAAATGCAAGTATGATATATTTTGAGGTACAATTTAAGTTTCAGAATGTCCTAGGAATGCATAGAATTTATAATTGTAAAGAAATGTTTTTGTTGCTTTGGAGAAAAAATAAAGTAATTTTAAAAATTAAATTATATATGCTGTGAAATAAGTTTAGAAATATCTGTACATTCTTAAATAATATTTAGTGAGCATTTTAATACACTGTTGTCATTACACTGTTACTCTCATACATACGCCAGGAACATAGACATGCCCATAGTTCTAACCATTTACAGCTTCATGATTTTCAATACCTCTCACATGATATGATAAATATAAATATAATTCACTTGCCATGTTACTTTTATTAGAATAGAAATCAAGTCCTTAAGAGTACATCAGATAATATGCATGGTCTAATATATATATATGTACTTATGCAAAATATATAATCCCTAATTGGATTTTTAAGCTGAAAAAAAGTGCTTTTAGCAAAATTATGGAGAGGATATTTGTAGTTCGTAAATAGGTCTGTGATAATTTTTTTTTGTTAATCATATAGAGCAAGAACTCTTTTCTTCATGTATTGTTTAATGGACACTGTCCTATTTGTTATCCATTTACTTTTTTTAAAACCACCAGTTTATAACAATTTAAATAGAACATTATTATATATTACGACTTCTGACATTGTACAGTCAGACCTTATACTTGACTATTGTAATTCAAGTCTAAGTGTTAAAGTTTTGATGACATTTTCTAGATCACTTGAGTATAAATTTATCCTGATAAGCTTTTGTGCTTCAAGTGCAGCACCCTCTAGCTTTGGCTAAACTTAAGTTATATAAAATATCTTATTGCATTCACTGCAGAGATTCACCACATGGGGGCTTTGATTACCTCCTTATACGTTCAACAAACCAGATTGCATATGGCTCTCACTGAAGTTGTCAAAGGTCACATTAGGCTGTCATCAAGTAAAATTGTGTATTTTACTCTGGTATATTTTCTGCAAGGGATGTATGAAAGTATAAAATTATTTTCTGGTTTGCCTGACAGTTGTTCCTCTCTGCCACTTTCAACACTTTACTTACTTCAGCATTTAAGTAAAAACAAAAGGTATCACTTTCACTTTTTAGATATAAGCTTTTAAATTACAATCAAAAAGCATAAAATCTTGTCAAACTGACTTTTTCAAATTGATAAAACAAGAATTTAGGGCTCATCTTTTTATACCCTCATCTTTTATTGACTTGTAAGCACTTCTATTTTTCTACTGCCTTTCCATAATGTATATATGTCATAATACTTTTGTATCCCATCCTGAACATAGTGAGATGAAGGATGTGCAATTTAAGATCTCTTATTACTTATATTGATAATTGAGGAAGGTTTTTTTTTTATTTAAAAGATTTTTTAACATCTCCACCAATGTTCCTCTTTACCCTTCTCTTCTTAGTCATCCCCCAGTTTTCCTCCACCCTATTCCCCATGCATTGGTCAAAAAAAGTAAAGACTCTCAGGGTGAGTCAATGCAGTGTGGCATATATGAATGAGGTATGACCAAGACCCTCCCCCCAGTATCATGGCTGAGCAAGGTTTTCCTCTGTAGGGAATGGGCTCTAAGATGCCAGTTCGTGAGCTAAAAATAAATTTTATTCTTATTGCCAGGGGCCCCACAAACAGCCAATACGTTCCACTGTTATCCACATTCAAAAAGCCATATTCAAGCCCATGCATGTTCTCCAGCTGTCATTTTAGAGTCAGCGAACTCCAAATAGCTTGGGTCACCTGTCTGTGTGGGATTTCTCATCACGATCTTGACCCTTTTGCTCGTATATTCTTTCCTCCCTCTTTTCAGCTACACTGGGAGCTCAACCCAATGCTTAGCTGTAGGTCTCTGAATCTGCTTCCAACAGTTGCTGGATGTCTATAATGACAATTAGGGTATGCATCAATGTGATTATAGGGGAAGTTCAGTGTACGCCCCCGCTCCACTATTGCCTGGAGTCTTAGGTGGGGTCATCTTTGTGGGTTCTTGGGTATTTCCCTAGACCAGGATTTTCCCCTAAACCCAACAGTGGCTCCCTCTATCAAGATATTTATTTTGTTGCTCTCTCTTTCTGTTCCTCCCCCAACTAAATATTCCTATTCCCACATACTTTCTTCTATATCCCTTTGCCCATTCCCTCTAATATCCATATTTACTCAGGAGATATTTATCTATTTGCCCTGTCCAGAAGAAATGGATGTCTCTCTTAGGTTCCTCCTTGTTACCTAGTTGTTCAGAGGTTGTGAACTGTAGTCTGGTTATCCTTTGCTTTAAGTCTGCAATCTACTTATGAGTGAGAATATGCCATGTTTATTATTTTGTGTCTGGGTTACCTGACTATGATATTTTCTAGTTCCATGCATTTGCCTGAAAATTTTAGAATGTCATTTTTTTTCTGCTGATTAGCACTCTTTTGTGTAAATGCACCACATATTTTTAAATCCATTCTTTAGTTTAGGGGCATCTAGGTTCTGGCTGTTACAAATAATGCTACTATCAGCATAGCTGAGCAGATGTCTTTGTGTTAAGTGTATGTATTCTTTGGGTATATGCCCAAGAGCAGTATCTCTGATCATTAGGTAAATTGATTTCAAATTTTCTGAGAATCCACCGTACTGATTTCCAAAGTAGCTGTACAATTTTACATTCCCACCAACAATGGAGGAGTTCCCCATTGTTCCACATCCTCTCCAGCATGGAATGTCATCTGTGTTTTTGATCTTAGGCCATTCTGATAAATGTAAAATGGTATCTCAGAGTTACTTTATTTTGCATTTTCCTGATGGCTAAGGATATTGAATAGTTCTTTAAGTGTCTTTTAGCCATTTGAGATTCTTCTTTTGAGTATTCTCTATTTAGCTCTGTACCCCATTTTAAATTGGATTATTTGGGGGTTTTGACCTCCCATTTTCTGAGTTTTTTATATGCTTTGGAGATCAGTCCTCTGTCAGATGTAGGGTTGATGAAGATCTTTTCCCATTCTGTAGGCTCTCTCTTTTTTTTCTTATTGAGTATATCCTTTGCCTTACAGTAACTTCTGTTTCAGGAGTTCCCATTTATTAATTTTTGCTCTTAGTGTCTGTGCATCTTGTGTTATAGTTAGGAGTCGTCCCCTGTGACAATGTGTTCAAGTTTATTTCCCATTTTCTTTCGATCAAGTTCAGTATAACTGGGCTAATGTTGAAGTCTTTAATCCACATGACTTGAGCTTTGTGCAGGGTGATAGATATGGATTTATTGGCTTTCTTCTACATGCCACCATCAAATTATGCCAGCACCATTTGTCGAAGATGCTTTCTTTTTTTCTATTGTATATTATTGACTTCTTTGTCAAAAATCGCTTGTTCACAGGTGTATATGGATTAATGTTAGGGTCTTTAGTTCAATTCCATTGATCTACATATCTGTTTAATGCCAATATTCTCTGTATTACTGTAGCTCTATAGTAGAGCATGATTCAGCGATAGTGATGCCTATAGAGTTCTTTTATTGAACAGGGTTGTTTTGTCAATCCTGTGGTCTTTTTTGATTTTTGCTGATTTTTTTTTTCATGTAAAGTTGAGTATCGTTCTTTAGAGATCAGTGAAGAACTATGTTGGGATTTTGATGGATATTGGATTGAATCTGTAAATTGCATTTGGTAGATTGTCATTTTAACTATGTTAATGCTATCTAATACCATGGGAGATATTTCCATTTTCTGATCTTCAATTTCTTTCTTCAATGACTTAAAGTTCTTGTCATACACTTTTTTCACTTCTTTGGTTAGAGTTACCCCAAGACATTTGATGTTATTTGAAGCTACAGTAAAGAATGATATTTCCCCGAGTTCTCTTCACCTCTTTTATCATTTATGTATAGCAAGGCTACTATTGTTTTTTGTTTGTTGGTTTAGTTAATCTTGTATCTTACCACATTGCTAAAGGCATTTATAAGCTGTCGAGTGTTCCCTGGTAGAACTTTGGGGGGCACTTATGTATACTTGCATATCATCAGAAAATAGCAATAACTTGACTTCTTTCCCTTTTGTTGGGAAAATTATATTTTCTTTTGTTGTCTTATTGCTGTAGCTATAACTTTGAGGATTATATTGAATAGATATGGTTAGAGTGGACAGCATTGTCTTATTCCTGATTTTAGTGAGATCACTTTGAAATTTTTCTCCATTTAATTTACTGTTGGCTATCAGCTTGCTGTATATTGCATTTATCATGTTTAGATATATTCCTTGTATCCCTGATCTCTCTAACACTTTTTTCTTGAAGGAGTGTTGGCTTTTTCAAAGGCTTTTTGGCATCTAATGAGATGACATGTAGGTTTTATTTCAGGTTGTTTATATGGTGAATGACATTGACAAATAGATATGTGTTGAACCATTCCTGCATCTCTGTGGTGAAACCTATTTGATCATGGTGGATTAATTCTTTTTATTTTATTTTTGATATATTTTGGATTCAATCTGTCAGCATTTTATTGAGTTTTTTAATCAATTTTTATTAGGGAGATTGTTCTGTAACTCTTTCTTTGTTGTATCTTCATGGGATTTTAATATCATGGTGACTAGCCTCCTTAAAATGGTTTGACAATGTTCCTTCTGTTTCTATTGTGTTGAACAATTTGAGTAGCATTGGTATTAGTTCTTCTTTGAAATTCCACTAGAATTCTATGTTGAAATCATCTGGACTAGGACTTGCTTTTTTTTTTTTTTTTTGGTTGGGAGACATTTATAACTGCATTTATTTCCTTAGTGGTTACAGGTGTATTCATGTTGTTTATCTTGATCTAATTTAATTTTGAAAAGTGGTACCTGCCCAGAAAGATGTTTCTTTCTCTTAGGTTTCCCAATTGTGTGGAATATATGTTTTTGAAATATGACCTAACATATTACTTCTTTTTGCATTAGCCAGTTATATGTATTTTTATACATGTTGAAACTCTCTATATACTCATGTACTGTGGCAACATTCGCTCTCAGCTATTAAACATAAGCAATATCTACCCCTCCCCCAGAAGATCTAAATGACCAATAAATAAATACATGTACCATCAAGATTCTTTATAGAGGAACTAAGAAGATCATTGGGACTTTTTACAAAGTAAAGGAGAACCAATGAGATCATTGGTTTCTTACAGAGCACAAGAGGAAACAATGAGATCATTGGGTTTTCTTAAAGAACATAGGTGAAAGTTATTTACAGAAGTGTTTTCATTTCTCCCACAACTGTCTACACCTGAAAAGGCTTACCAAGCAGGGTGATGGCTTATTCATAGCTGCATACAGTATAAAATGCTCCTGCTTCTCCCCTGCTTCTATAGACCCTCAGCCCTCCACAGGCCACATGCAGAGTTTCCATGTGATAGTGAACAGCTCAATGCTTAGATGAGATTTTCTTGCCCAAATCATATGTCCAAGTCTGTCTTAGATGAACTGTTTTAAGGGACAGTAGTAAGGGGCTCTAAGAGATCTTTCCAAGATGGTGGTGGCTTGGCTTAGAAGACATTTGTGACATTACTTATCATGTTTATATATATATCATGTTTGGAGGTATACCTATGAGACATTCTGCACTCATCAATTTCTCACAAAAAAGATGAAAATTAGCACTTGCCCTATTGCATATAATTAAATTTTAGGTACTTATGTTATTATTTAATGCCTAAGTTAAAGAGTATAATACATATGAAACATAGTAACACAGGACACATAATTATTTCATTTTTTGGTGAGGTTCATAAGACAGAGATATGAGAGAAAGAAAGAGAAAACCAAATACTATTCATCCACAGTTTCCTCTTCAAATGTCAGAAAATATAAACTAGGTGAATAATTCTTTGAGAAACATAAATTTTCTACTGTGAATAAAAATATATGAAACAATGACTTTCTAATTACTCACTATTACACCTTAGAAAGATATAATTTTTTTACTTAATGTATAATACTGAATAGATCCTATAGTCAAGACTCATTGATACTCAAAGTGTGACTTGGTACCAAATAGTTAAAAAATAGTAAAGCAAATGTACCAGTGATCTATATGTATCATTATGTTTGAGAACCAAGGGCTTTATTGAAAATAAAACAGGTAAATTCTAATATCTGTTTTTCCATTGGTTAGTGCATTTATCTTTACTAATTAGTCTACTATAATAATAAATATTCCTCTAAACCCTTGAACATTTTTTTAATCTGAGTATTTTCTTACATATGGTGGTTGAATTAAAGTCGCTACAATGGTAATTTCTTTGATTATAAGAATAAAACCTTCAAAGCCTCTTAGTATAACCAGTATCTCAATGTAATTAAATGAGTACTTAATAGGTAATGAGATGATTAAAGAAGTAATTAGAAAGCAAAACATCAAGGATAATAAGAGATTAGGGAACTTTTTGAAAGGATAGTAGCAGTTCATGTTGGCTTATATGCATTGCTTTTGTGCTAATGAGAATCATTGGGTCATTAATGATATTTCAAGCCAGTGAATTTTCGGTACTTTGAGCAGTATCAAAGAAACACAACACAAGAGCCTGAAAATGTCTTCTAAGACAAGGGGAAGTATCTATATTATTCATAATAACTCATGAATAATTCTGTAATTTATTTCAGTGTTATTGATTTCTTAACTATTGGGTTAGTCCATATGAGTCGACTTACTTAATTCCAAATCTTCACATTTATTCTCTAATAGGGGTCACAAATATTATGAATACTCAATCTTTATTTAAATTTCTTTTTTTTCTTTTTAAATGAAAGTATGGTGTTGTAAGATATCTGAGATCTAAACCAAGAGGTGAATGGAATTGGACTGGAAGGAGGAACACCTGTAAACAGGCTACAACCAGGCTGAGATTGCAACTGTAGAGATCAGAATGGAGGACAGAACAAATTGTAAAAATTGCCTGTGTTTCCTTTCTCTAGAGTATCTTTAGCCATCAGAGAAATGCAAATCAAAACAACTTTGAGATACCACCTAACACCTGTTAGATTGGCTAAGATAAAAGGCACAGATGACAGCCTATGTTGGAGAGGATATGGAGCAAGGGGAACACTCCTCCATTGTTGGTGGGATTGTAAGCTTGTTCAGCCACTTTGGAATACAATATGGAGGTTTCTCAGAAAATTGAGAATCAATCTCCCCAAGGACCCAGCAATACCACCTCTGGGTGTATACCCTAAAGAGGCACATTCCACAACCACGGAACAGCTTGGGATCAGAAACACCCTGGACTGACCCTTTGGATCCCACTCCACCTAGAGGAACACCTGACTCACTCTTGAGGGAGGGGGGAAAGAACTGGATTTGGCCAGAATTGGAGACTGATCTAAGCATTATTGGGTCAGGGGGACCATAGGACTGTCTGCTCCCTGCCCAGGGAGGGGATGGGG